>VKOC01016217.1:0-66633 GCA_009364415.1 Spea multiplicata
GGCAGAGTGGCAAATAGGGGGTTAAAAGGCATATCTGGGGCAGAGTGGCGTATTATGGAGGCAGAGTGACATACAGGGGGTATAAGGCATATCTGGGTGGCATGTGTGCATAAATGGGGCAGAGTGTCAAACAAAAGGAAATAAAAACAAAACATGCATTTTGAAAAAATAGTTTACATGTGCATTAATATTTACTACTAAAAAACTAGGGTTATCTTATATTCAGGCTTTCTTTTTTCCTAAATTAATATTCAAATTTTGGGGGGTTGTCTTATAATGATCACATTCGCTCAATCAGATTTGCATCTTAGCACCAACTACAAATGAAAAAGTTAAGTAACTGGTATTATTTGTACCAGTCGGATATGGACACTTCGCATCTTTCATAAAATATCTTCATGTAATATAGTTTGAATGCCATGTCATAAACATATTATTTATCATTTTAAAAGATGATATTCCAAAAATGATATTTTCCAAAAAAGAAAATGGCTTTGGGATAAAACAAAAAAAAACTTTTTTTCCCCCCAGTTTTTCAGTTTTTCCCCCCCTATCTCTAGGACCACCACTAGCAACAGAAGCACTGCACCAATGGATACACATGGCCGGCAGCTTGCTATGGGACCCAGTTTTCCCTCAGAATAAGGAAGGCAATTTGGCAGCAGTCGCAGTAGATGCAGGGCACTGGGAGTAGGTTGATAATGGGACATATACAGGATACTAAATTTCCCCAAAATTAGAAAAATATGTATCCCTCAGAGTAAGGAAGGAAATAGAGCTGCAGCTGCAGAGGTAAAGCAGGGCATAGAGAAACAAGAACAATAAGTAAAGAAGGGCATTGAGGCACCAGACAGGGCATAGAGCAGGACAGACCATGCACTGGCACACACATCCAGCTGCAAGACTGATTCCCCCATATTAGAAAAAAATAAGAATTGGTTCCTTAGAGTAAGAAAGGGCATTGATGTGCAGAGGCAGGGAACACGGCGGACCAGGCACCGGCAGACAGACACATCCAGCCATATTAGAAAAAATAAGAATTGGTCCCTCAGAGTAAGGAAGGTAAGAGAGGAGCAGCAGCAGTAGTAGTAGGGTACTGGGCACATGCCGGCAAGCACTGGCAGATGATAGGCATATGCAGCCCATAGGAGCAAGACTGAATTTCCCAAATATTATAGAATTGTTTTTGTTTCACCCAGAGTAAGGACAGTGAAAGAGAAGCAGCAGCAGTAGTATTAGGGCACTGAGCCGGGGCAGGCACTGGGTTCATGCAGCCTCTTGGAGCAGGACTGAATTTCACCAATATTATATATTTTAATACCTGGTTTTGTCACCAATATTTATCCGGAGCCTACCCTTGTGGGACACAGCCAGCACTGCTCAATGGCATCAAGGGCTTTCCTGCCTACGTCGCTGGGAGTTACGGCTGACAATGCAAGAACCACCCACATTTAAAGGGGAAATTGGCAAGCACATTCAAGTGCCTTATTTGGTCACAAATACTTGTTTTGTGTGTTGATCAAAAACTAGATTTTTTTTAAATTCATTTATTTATTAATTTTTTTTACTTGGTTTCCACTCTTACTTCATCCAGCACCTCCACCTGATTGCACTCCGATTTTGGTGGTATCGGCGTAAGAGATGCATAAACTCCTGTATCTCGTTGGTATGAATGTTATATGTGTGTTGTGGTGGCCGAGGGATCCTTAATGACGGCGGAGTAGTGTGCGGGACGATCTCCAGTAGACACTATGGGGTAAAAATTAAAATAAAATGGTAAAACATAATTTAGTTAATATTAATGCCCAAGGACTGAAATCACCTCAGAAGAGGATTTACTTGTACGATACATTCATTAGAGAAAAAATAACCATATGTTTTGTTCAGGAGACTCATTGGAATGATGAAGGTTCATCCTTTTGGAGGATTCAAAAATATCCTATTGTCTATCCAGCAAATCTACAAAATAAAAAAAAGAGGGGTGTGGAGATAATAGTCTCTAGGGACATAGAATTTGAGGAAGTTTTCTATGAATACGACCCCTATGGTAGATATATTATTCTTTTTTGCAAAACAAATGACTTATTTTTTTGTACTTATAGGGAGAATTGAGGCAATTAGGAAATTCTTGTAGGAGATATGAACTGTGTTTTAAATGCCGACAGGGCCCTAAGGCTTACTAGATTACTGGATAGGCATAATTTATTTGGTATTTGGAGGACTCAGCATCCGACGGGAAAAGATTATACATTTTTCTCAAATAGACATCTTATTCAAGGATTGATGCAATTTATACTAATTTAACATCTTTAAAGAATTGCATCTCCTCTAGTATTGGCAACATAACCTGGTCAGATCATGCCAGAGTTTTCTGTCCATTGGTCTTAATTACAACTCTAGACCAGATTGGAGATTGAATGAATTTAACTTAAAATCGGATTCTGCTAAACAAAGCCTCTATAATGAAGCTCAACAATGATTGCACTCGAATAAAAAACTTTAAATTTAAAAAAAAAAACAAAAAACAATGATTGCACTCTTTGGAGCGCCCTGAAATGCACTTTAAGGGGATATTTAATGAAGACTGATGCGTATCTTAAGAAACAAAAGGGCAAATCCATCTTTGATGGATATTCAGTCTGAGATTAGAATAAAACTCAATGAGAAAGTAGACCAAGCTATCCTTTTCTCAAAACAGAAATGGTACTATCAAAACAACCGCCCACATAAGATGGTTACTAATAAAATCAAGTCAATAAATGAAAGACAGAGAATAAAGAAGCTCAGACTTAATGATAGTACTTTTAGACCCTTCAAATTGCTAAAGCTTTTAGAGACCACTACAAATCCCATTATCTCTTCTTCACGCATTGAACACTTTTTATAAAGTCTCCCGCTTCCTAAACTATCCAAAGAGAAATTAAAATCTCCCTGAGAGAAGTTAGTGATGCTCAAATTTAAATTTAAAAATGGCGAAATCACAGGGCCCAGATGGATATTCACCACTATTTTATAAGGTATTGTACCCCCTGATCTTCCTCTTATTAATAAGGGTATTAATAAGAGCATATGAGAGGAAGGCGGTTCTCCGAAAGAATTTCTGCAAGCTTCGATCTGCCTAATTCTTAAGACTGGGAAAGACCCGAACTTTCTTACAAACTATAGGCCAGTCTCGCTAATTAATCTTGATACAAAGATTTATTCTAAAATTCTGGCTGATAGACTGAACCTGATAATAGCAGATCTGATACATCCAGACCAGTCCGGATTTATTAGAGGTAGATCCGGAGAAGATAATACTCGCAAGTTAATTGAATTCTCTTGGTTAGGAAGAATTAATCTACTAAAATCCTATCTGATCTTATATCCACTTAAGACCATACCACTTCGCATTTCTGGGTGTATTCTGGATAAACTCTCAAGATTGCTCTTTTTATTTGTTTGGAAGCATGTTAAAGCTACACTTGATGATGACAATGATAACAAGGAGCTATTGATTTCTCAGGCTGGGGTTTCCAGACCTAAGAATGCTACATGAAGCATGTTCATGCATGTATTACACTGGGATACAAAAAAATATAAAAAATCTTGGCTGGCTTAATTGCGAACGCTTCCAGACAAATGAGCATGAACTTTTTAATCTGTTTTGGCTTAACCATCTCAAGACAACAACATTTTAAGAATCCAATTATAATTGACGCAATAAAAACAAGTTATAAGTTTAGAGCAATGCAAGGCCCAGAAGCAGAGTTTACTGTTTGCACACCTCTCAAGGTGCTTACCTACTATATTGAGAACATAGATTTAAAAAGTTGGATGCAAAATAACATCCTGACATATGGGGATTTGAAATCAGATGGCTCACTTCTGAGTTTTACAGATCTTCAGTTTAGGTTTATACTTTCAGTTTAAAAAGTATTAAAAATGTAATGGGGGTCTTTAAAGGCACATAACTAAAGATCAAAAGTGCCGAAAGACCCCGAGAGATCACCTAGCTATGAATTGTCACTTGCCCTTTTCCAATATGGTTGCTGATTATATATTTGTAATCCCATGAACACCTGGATCATGTGGTTACAAATCAGCCAAAGGCACAAGGATGATTTCTTTTGAAAACTGTTAATATTTTTAAAATCAGTCTTTTGCTGTCTGGGTGTTAGGTGAGTAAACAGCTTCACCGAGCAGCTCTCCCCAACTTTGAAAATGATTGCAGTTTTATTAGAGAAAGCTAATTTTCTTGCAGTAAAACTGACATATTATCTAGCAGCATAATTTCTTTCAAAATAACTATATATTTTGTAAAGAGAATTATGGCTAAATGTCTGATGAGTGCTGAGGAAGCAGTTCCTGGGCTGTCATCAAATAGTAGTGACAGCTCCAGTGACACAGATGGACAGGCTGAGCCACGGCGCAGCCGCAGACAGTTCAGGGCTGCCAGTTCCCGTGGCAGAGGGTTGTCAACATCTCCAGTGGCCCCACAAAGTCCTATGGGAATGGGGGATGTTGTCACATCTGCAACTTCTGCAGTTGCAACTACATCCGCAGTGGCTGCAGGAGTCTTGGGAATGACACATTTCGCATTCCCAGGTGCAGGCAGGCCTGTTGCAAGCTATATCTGGACCTATCCCAATATGGTTCAGCTAGTATTGCCTCCATTTACTGGCAATGCTGGTCTCTTGGTGGGCACTGCAAATTTTGAACCCATCAACTACTTTCAGTTGTTTGTGGATGATGGGTTCTTAGAAATGGTTGTTCAGCAGACAAATCTCTATGCTGAACAATTCTTTCAGCGCACTTGTGCCAGATTGGGCCGCCATGCGAGGGCACATCGGTGGACTGAGACCAACTTGCAAGAGATGAGGAAATTCTGGGGCCTCACTCTACTTATGGGGATTGTGAAAAAGCCAAGTATATCCTCATATTGGTCAAGGCAGTTCAATGATCCAACCCCTAGCTTCCCATCTACATTGAGCAGGGACAGATATCTGTTACTGCTCAAGTTTTTGCATTACAATGATAATGCAAATGCTCTACCACGAAACAATGCAGACCATGACCGAATGTTCAAACTAAGGCCTGTTCTTGACCATTTATTGGCAAGATTTCAGAAGTGCTACAATCCAGGCCAGAACATATCGGTTGATGAATCATTGCTCCTTTACAAGGGCCGCATTAATTTTAAACAAAACATTCCTTCAAAGAGAGCTCGCTATGGCATCAAGATGTATAAGCTTTGCGAGTGCTCCAGTGGATACACCTATCGTTTTATGGTATACACTGCCAAGGATTCGGTTCTAGCTCACCCTGACTGTCCCTCCTTGTTTACTGCCACTGAAAAGGTAATGTGGGATTTACTTTACCCATTATTCAATAAAGGCTACCACGTGTATGTGGATAACCTTTACACTGGTGTGCCAATATTTAAATATTTATATAGCAATGGCACTGTTGCGTGCGTCACAATCCGTGCCAATCACAAAGGCTTTCCAACTCACCTGTTCAGAAAGCAAAAGAGAGGAGAGACCACAGCTTTGCATTCTGATGAACTGCTAGCTGTGAAATTTACAGACAAGAAAGATGTGCATCTACTCACAACCATTCATGATAAGAGCACATCACCTGTCTTTGTCAGGGGGCAGAACACACCTAAAATAAAACCCATATGTGCTCAGGATTATAATAGGCATATGGGAGGGGTAGATAAGACTGACCAGATGCTTGAACCATACTCTGCTTCTCGCAAAGCATATGCATGGTACAAGAAACTGGCACTCCACCTGATACAGTTGCCAATGCTTAATGCATTTGTCCTGTATCAGGCTATCAGGCTGCCCAAGGAGGAAGGCTACGTTTCCTGAAATTTCAGAAAGCGGTTATTAATAGCCTTCTATCAATAGGTGATATTCCAGTAGCTGAGCCAAGTGAGGACAGTGCAAGATTGCATGGCCGTCACTTTGCTGCACATGTACCAGCTACAGAGAAAAAAACGTTCCCCAGCAGGAGGCGCAGAGTGTGCAGTCACCATGGACATCGTAAAGACACCCGGTACTATTGTCCAGACTGCCCCTCTAAACCAGGGCTATGCATGCCAGATTGTTTCCGTATTTATCACACTATGGAACAATACTAGCTACATACCCCTTCAACCCCAGGAGGCCCTGGTTGAGGTTTTCACCTGACCAGCGTACTACAACCACCATGAACATTTTAGTGAACTAAAGTCATCATGGTGGTAGCAGTCAGTATGTTCAGTGTTCTGCTTGGAACACAGCACATGCTGAAAAATCTGTGGAGCCTGGCGTTGGATTCCAGGTAAGTAAAGGGTGTGAATGGAGATATGAAAGGTGTGTGTATTGAGATATGAAAGGTGTGTGCGTGTGTATGGAAATATGAAAGGTGTGTGAATGGACATATGAAAGGTGTGTGAATGAGATATGAAAGGTGTGTGAATGGTCAGTAATAAGGGTTGAAGCCTTGACGTGGCATTACTGCCCACATGGGTATCCATGTGCTAATTCAACCAGTTTGAGTGTGTGTAATATAGAATTAAGTTAGTTAATTAATGAGGTATATAAAACTGGTTAATTGGAGACATAACCCATAACCCATAAGATTCAAGGTAGTTTTTCAAGGTAGCCATAAATTAGGGTACATAAAGTATACATTTTTGGAAAGTACACCCCTTACTGCATCCAATGAGGGGGTAGATGTATTTCTAGCGCAAAAACGGAGTGCGCAGTGGAACATGTCGCTTTGCTTAGAGAATCAAGATTTCCTTATCAAAGCGACATGTTCCATTAATATTTGCGCACTCAAATTTAGCGCTAGAAAAACAACTACCCCCTCATTGGATACAGTAAGGGGTGTACTTTCCAAAAATATGTGCTTTATGTACCCTAAATTAACTTTCCATGTGGCTAAAGCTGTTTAACTGCAGGTATGGCAACTTTGAAAATCTTACAAAAAACTGTTTTTAAAAATTGAGGGGGTGATGCCTGCAATTAGAGAGCTATAACTACCTGGGAAGTTAAATTAGGGTACATAAAGCACACATTCCTGGAAAGTACACCCCTTAATGCATCCTATGAGGGGTTACACATATTTGTACCTTAAAACTCTTAAAACTGGAGTGCGCAAGACACAAATGTAAATGTTGATGTGTTTAATTTTTTGCAATGTTTACTTATTTGTTGTATACGTCAGCTTTATGATAATAATACAAATAGAACCTCATTGGATGCAGCTGGGGGTGTAGTTTTTAACAATATATAGTTTTATTGCCATATCCTAACTTCCCAGGCTGCTAGAGCTGTTTAACTGTCGGCGACCATACATTAAATTTGTAGATGAATTTTGTGATAGTCTATCAAATAGACTTTTCAGCAATAAAACAGTATGAAAACACAGTGAAACGAAATGTTATCAATTTCTGCTTATTTTAGACCGGTTACCTTGTACAAACATTTAGCAACACAAGTTTTGATGATAAATTACCTCTGTCAATAGGCAAGTGGCAAAGCGATTGCGAGATCACTTTTTTTATGGAAAGCTGGTCTAATACATGGCTACAGGTTAGGAAAGCAGTGCACTCAATCGATCTTCAGGAGATGTTTTTTAAACTACTGCATAGGTGGTATCTTGTTCCCTCTCGCTTAAACAGATTTTCTAATTAGACCTCTAACCTATGCTGGAGATGTGGAAGTGAGGAAGGTACACAATTTCACATTTGGTGGGCATGTAGTAAACTAGCTGACATTAAACCCGAAACCACCAATCTTCTTTCTTATATATTAAAATCATACACTCATACACCTGGCTTTTCCATTTGGACCTACCCTCGCCATGTAAACCACGCAAAAAATTTGTTTGGCTAGATCATGGCGAAGTGGGGATGCTTCAACTTGGACTGAGATCATTAACTAAATCATGTTTCAAGCAAATATGGAACATATTTTCTCTTTAAATCAGGATCTTGCAAAGTACAATGATATTTGGTCCTCCTGGTATGAGTACACCCAATCCACTCACTCTGTATAGGCTGACTTTAATTTAATCCTTGGGTCTTTAGCTTTACTTATATTGTCTATACTTAGCTAGTAAACAAATTTTGAATAATACCCCAATACGACCGATGATCTGCTGACCTTCCCATAATTGCTGACCACAGTCTTTGGGATCTCTGCCACTGCTACCGATGAATGCATGTGTCTTGTATTGCTTGTGATATTTTTTCTTATGTATAATATAATTTTGTTACAGACCGTAAGGCCCCTATTTTGATGTTATACCTATTTAATAACTAAATGTATGTTTTCCTACAGTTGTGTATGTTTAAAACATGAATAAAAATAATAATAAAAAAACTAGATGTTTTGCCCTAAAATAAATTGGGAAATAATGTCTGAATTCGGTCCATGTAAATAGTATCTAATTATATACATACACTTATACCTCGGAACTTGTGGGCTCCAGCTATCCGTCAGTTGGTATTCTCGTTCACATAGCAGGAAAAAAGGGAAATGGGCGGGGGAGTGGGCAGTGTCAGGATCCCACTCGCATGAGCTGAAGGATTCGGGTGTTGAACTGGAGAAGCGGCAAGGTTCTCTGGGCAAACCAGTGCACTACAGCTTCTCCAATCCACACTAGTAAATTTTCTGCACTAAAATAAACTATTGTTACTTTATTAATTAACTTGCAGTATTATATATGTGTAAAGAACATAAATTCCAGCCTTTGCTTAGCTAACTGTCACTGTCTCACACTCAAACTCTTATCAGTCCATAACTGCTGCTACTGATAAGTTAAAATGGCATCAGCAGACTTGTATATCTAATGCTTGTCCCTTCCCATTGTAAAAGCTGATTGGCCAGAGTGAAAAAAGTAAGGGAAAAACTACCATAGGCTATTGGACCCATTAATCACAGCCGTAACCATCAATGAGTCTACCTCTCATTTTTTTGGCTACTTCTGCCTATTAGTCATTCACATGTATCTATAGCCTTTTCTTTCCCACTTTACCAAATAAGGAGCGCCAAAACAGCAGCTAGACGTTACAACAAATGGATGAATGCTAACAAAATTTCGGCACTTTTGCAATTCGTTTTCAGCAGTTTCATAGGGGATCACTCTTTTTTGGATATTCATACGAATGCACGAAACAGGCAATTTTTGTTAAAAAAAAAAGTTGGTACAAATCCGAATGCACAAGTCTAATCTAATAGCATAATAGCAAAAACAGTTAAAGTGAAAAATCAGTTGGATGTTTGTTTCACACTGATGGTCTGTGGAAGAAATCCTAAGCAAAGACTTGTGCATTCGAATATGTATGAATTGCGAATTTTAGTGAAAAAGCTCAGAATTTGCATCCAAAATTCATTAGTCCACATTTACATTGGAGGATTGGGGAGAGGACGGCACCACAAGCACAATTATATTGCCCACAGGTGCCAGTTTTAGTAATTGAGAGTGTGAGTGAGAATGAATGTGGGCACCGGGCAACCTGGAACTTTCAGCCGATCCAAATGGGCAAGCAACGAAATTGAATGGACCTAAAATGAACTGAAAACTGTGTCCGAATGAATAGATTACTTCATTAGATAGCTCTTCACAAGTATTTGCAAGCTGATTTGCTGACTGCTCCCAAAAAAGTTATCATCCATAAACCTAGGGATAAGAGAACCAACCCTAAAAACTGTTTATATATTTGCTTTGCATTTACAATTTGTTGATCTTTAATTACAGTCAATCACTGAATGACTAATGAAGTCAGCTACGAATTTAATTTTATAATGAAGCGTAACCTAACAATATTTTTTTTTCTTTTACTAGACCGAACAATTGATTACACTTTGGATTTTGTTTATAGTCATCATAGTTGGCAATTCTATTGTCCTGTATTTAACGTGGAAGGAGAAAGTTCGAAAAAGAAAATCTCGTATGACCTACTTTGTCACTCAACTAGCCATCACAGGTAGGACATTAAAGTTGTATCTCTGTATATGTATTGTATTAGAACTGTTTGGAGAAAACCTATATTTAAATTATCTTACTGTAAAGGTTGTCAAATTTGTTTTGCGCAGACATTGGTTTTAACTCATATGGTCTCCTTGGGGTTTGATTTACACTATATGGACAATGTATTTGGAAACTGCTCTTAATGATTAAGTTTAAGTGTTTCAGTCACACCTATTCCTAACAGGTATATCAAATCAAGCACACAGGCATGCCATATGCCATCTACATAAGAAAATATTGGCAGTATAATGGGTCGTACTGAAGAGCTCAGTGACCTTAAATATGCCCACCTTTGCTACAGGTCAGTTTGTGAAATTCCTGCCCTGCTAGATCTGCCTTGAGCCACTGTATGTGCAATTATTGTAAAGTCTAGTAGTAGCAACAGCTCACCCACAAAGCGGTAGACTGTGTACACTCACAGAGCAGGGTTGCCAAGGGCTGAAGAGTGTAGTGCGTAAAAATGATCTGTCCTCTGTAGCATCACTCACTACAGACTGCCAATCTGCCTCTGGAAGCAACATAAGCACAATCACTGTGTGTTAGGTGCTTCATGAAATGGGTTTCCATTGCTGAGCCGCTACACACAAGGCTAAGATTACTATGTGAAATCCCAAGCGTCGCCTTGAGTGATGTAAAGCACACTGCCACTGGAGTCTGGAGCAGTGGAAATGTGTTCTCTGTAGTGATCAAGCGTCACCATCTGGAACTCTGAAGGAAGATTCTGGGTTTGGTGGATGCGAGGACAATTCTACCTAGTACCTAATGGAATGCATAGTGCCTACTGCAAACTTTGGTGAAGGAAGGATAATGGTCTGGGGATGTTTTTCAGGGTTTGGGTTAGGCCCCTTAGTTCCAGTAAAGTGTAATAATCATATCACAGCATACTAAGACACTTTCATGCTTCCAACTTTGAGGGAACATTTTATGGAAGGCTATTTTCTATTCCAGCATGACTGTGCTCCTGTATGCAAAGCAAGGTCCATAAAGACATGGTTCGATGTGTTTGGAGTGGAAGAACTTGTCTGGCCCACACAGAGCTCTGACCTCAACCCCATTGAACACCTTTGGGATGAAATGGAACTGAGATTACGAGCCAGGCCTTCTCGTCCAACATCAATGTCTGACCTCACAAATGATCTACTGGATGAATGGGCAACAATTCCCACAGAAGCACTATAAAATCTTGTGGGGCAACATTTATAAATAGAATTAATATTTTAGAGGAGAAATCTGATTGCCTTTTGGAGTCAAGAAGGAATTTTTTCCCCCTGATGGCAGAATTCGAAGTAGCTTATGTAGGGTTTTTTTCCTTCTTTTGGATCAAGAGTAGCAAGGCTAGGTATAAGGGTTGAACTTGATGGACTTAGGTCTTTTTTCAGCCTTATGTACTATGTAACTATATAGAAGGTGCTGTCATAAAAGTCCCTGTTGGTGTAATGTCCCAATACTTTTGTCCATATAGTTTATTTCTGGTACAGAGATACGCAGTGTAATGTTTTTTTCTCTCTAACTTATTCTCAAGTACACTTGAAGGGGTTTGACCCGGAGATTGCCGGGTGAGCACCGCTTCTCCGGTTCTCCGAGTCAAGACACGAATGATCCGGTTCGCGGGAGCGGGGTCTTGACAATACAATACCCTGAAATTTGAAATTATTACAGTTTGGAAAAAATATGTGCACCTTTTTTAACATTTCCCGTATAATTGCCAAACTAAATGAATTTATAAGAGATGGAACTGTAAAACAACATGATTTTTATTTCCTAAATGTTTCACTTTTTTGCATTCTGAATGATGAATCATAATAAAATAAGGTTTTAAAAAACAATATACAATATACAATTTATGTGGGTATACTAAGTACAGGGCTGGTGCACCTTAGGCAAAACCTTATTTTCCTACCCTGACGGCTCCGTGCCTTGTATCCCGGCTTTGGGGCAGAGACATGTGAGTGCATGATACACATAACCCACTCTCCTGCTTTGACTGCACCGAAGTCCCCAGTCCTCCTTTTTTTTCAGGACCTGACGTGCTTTCTTTCGAGGTCATTATTTTGATTGTACACACAAAAAGAAAGGTTGGAATGCAGCACTCAGCAGTGAAATGGTGCACGAGCCAGGGTACCACCAAGTCCCTCAATAAATCCAAAATGAAGAAGCAGAGGCTCAGCACTCAAATAATAAGGAGAGTTTATTTCATGCAGGCAACGTTTTAACACACAGGTCTTTCTCAAGCCTTAGAAACGTTAGTGCACACGTTTAAATATTTATGCAAAAACAAGTGATTAAGGGGCTGGACACACCCGATCCTACATAACAATTTAAAGTGACAGTGCAAACCGACCAGTCTATATATAAAGTGACAGTGCAAAGATAGCCAGTCAATGTGTATATAAATAAATAACATTATATTAAAAATCTGAATAAATATGAAAGTGAAGTGATAAATATACTACAAATATATATATCTATTATATAAAAATAGTGTACACAAGTTTAAAATCAACACTGTACTACAAATACAGACACTATATGATCTAAAGATATTACTGTAACAAGATTGTGGTATAATAATATACAACATTAAAGATCGGTCTGTCAGCGCAGCTGTACCAGTCAAGTATTTCATAATCTCAAAATTTACAGAGAGGCATTAAATAAACCTACAGGACCAGCTGCGTCCCAGAATAAACATCAGCCGAGCTGAAATAAAGAGAATCTAAAAGAGATAAAGGATAATGTTTAAGTTAATAAATAAGAATATCATTATGTAAAAGTATATATTTCCAAAATAATTTGAATTACAATCAACCTAAATGTCTCATATTCGGGCAAGGCTTTCACACAAATTAACAGCCTATGACACTTGGTATGTCCAAGTAGTCTCCCATCCACATACTAACAAGGCCCAGCCTTGCTTAGCTCCCGAGATCAGTCAAGATCGGGTGTATTCAGGATAATATGGCCATAGGCTCACAAGAATGGCATTAAATCCAATTCCCTTTTAAGTCCATTTGGTAATGTCTGTACAGACTCTGATAAAACTACCTCTGCAGGCAGAGAATTCCATATCCTTATTGTCCTTACTGTAAAAAACCCTTTCCTCTGCTTTAGTCTAAATCTCCTTTCTTCCAGTCTAAATGCATGACCACGTGTCCTATGCATAGTCCTGTTTATGAACAGATTTCCACACAATGGTTTGTATTGGCCCCGAATATATTTATATAACGTTATCATATCCCCTCTGAGGCGACGTTTTTCTAAACGAAACAGATTTAAATTAGTTAACCTTTCTTCATAACTATAGTGCTCCATTCCTTTTATTAATTTTGTAGCCCGCCTCTGCACCCTTTCTAGTGCTATGATATCCTTCTTTAGAAAAGGTGCCCAAAATTGCACAGCATATTCAAGGTGTGGCCTTACCATTGATTTATACAGAGGCAAAATTATATCTTTATTCCGCGACTTGATGCCCCTTTTTATACACGACAATACCTTACTGGCCTTAGCAACCGAGACTGACATTGCACATTGTTGCCTAGTTTGTTGTCTATAACAATTCCCAAATCCTTCTCATTTGTCATTACCCCTAATTCACTACCGTTTAGGGTGTAGGTTGCTTGTGCATTCGCTACCCTGAAGTGCATAACTTTACATTTATCTACATTGAATTTCATCTGCCATTTGAGTGCCCAGTCCCCCAGTCTATCTAGATCCCTCTGCAGCACAGTAATATCCTGCTCGCCCTGTATAACTTTACCAAGTTTTGTGTCATCTGCAAACACAGAAACATGACTTTCAATGCCTACTGCCAGGTCATTTATAAATATGTTGAATAAAATTGGTCCCAGAACAGAGGACACCACTTACCACTTTTGACCAGCTTGAAAATTTACCATTTATAACAACTCTCTGTTCTCTACCTCTAAGCCAATGTTCTACCCAAGAACAAGAATTTGCATCTAGGCCAATTTCTTTCAGTTTGAATACTAACCTATTGTGTGGAACTGTGTCAAACGCCTTGGCAAAATCCAAGTAGATTACATCCACCATGCTTCACATTGTTTAAGAATATTAACTCGATCACCCCCTCGTTTAGGTCTAGATACCTGTTCAATAACACGTCAATTTATGTTTCAACTCATGAAAGTGGGATGGGACCGGCAAATCCAATTTTCTTAATTTGATGGTGGATTTATGTTTGGGAAATCTATCTTGATCTTCTGTGTAGTTTCTCCCACATATAAAAGGTTACAAGGACATGTAAGTATATAAACTACATAGGATGATTCACATGTATAATGGGATTTAAGATTATACCATTTATCTTTCTGTGGGTGTTTACATTTTTTTAAACCCAAAAACCGCTGTGAGTTATCACATTTAGCATTTTTAAGTTCAGCGTGGACCAATTGATCCCGAATAGTACCACCCCTTCTATAAGCCATAAGAGGGGGCGATGCAAACTCTTTTATCGTTGGGTAGCCATCAGATAATATAAGCCAAAGTTTTCTAAAAATCTTTGTAGCATCTTTGCTATGGATACCAAAATTGGACACAAAAGCCAGTCTGTCGTTGGGGGCCTGAGGGGGGGTTGTGTCGTTGGAGGCTTTGAACCCTGGTGCTGCCTTCTCCTGGTCTGAACGCTTTGCGCACTCCCAGGTCGCACACTACCTTGAAACTCTTCCCAACCGCCAGTGCTTGCACAGGGATCTGACCTGCTTTGAGACTTGGTGTTCGGGTGCGGGCCCTCCGCGGGGAGGCATTTCTATACTTTACTCCCTCATTCTGTCTTCAGCACAAACCGAGAGGCCTTCCTTCTGCTCGTACTGGGAGTCTCTGGGGGTCGCGGACCTTTCGGATGAGGACTGGGAGAAAATTTTTATACTCACACACAAAAGTTCCAGGGCTACTAAGGTGCAGGAAACAAACTATAAAATTCTGACCCATTGGTACCGCACGCCTCAGAGGCTGCACCTCATGTTCCCTAGCTCCTCAGATAGATGCTGGCGATGTGACGGGGATGTGGGCACGATGCTGCACTTATGGTGGGACTGCCCTCGAATCCAGCCGTTCTGGAGAGAGGTTCACCGTGTTATTTCTGAGCTCTCTGACTCCCCCCCCCTTTTCAAGCATTGCCTATGCTTTTACATCACACCCCCCACGCTATTTCGCACTATAAGCGCTCTGTTGTGCGTCATTTGTTGAATGCGGCCAAGGGCCTCATACCCCTGTACTGGAAGCAGTCTTGCTCTCCCCCCCTCGAGGCCTGGATGTCGCGGGTTGAGGACGTTAGGAGGATTGAGGATCTCTCCGCGGTCTCTCTGAAACAAAGGGAGAAGTATACGGCCACCTGGTTTCACTGGCTCTCTTATGTCTCTGCGCGTGACTCATGATTTGTAATGTTTCCCAGACGCCTCACACGCTGGGGGTTTTTCGTGATTGCTGTATTTTTGTTTCCTTTTTTTTTGTGGTTGCTGATTGTCGTGGGGAGTGCTATGTCTCCTCTCGCCATTGTCTGAACTGTTTCCACTGTGACCCCTGCGAGGGTTCTTGTATATTACTGCCTTGTTCTGCTGGAGCTGTATCTGGACTTGTATACCCTTGCTTCCCCCCCTCCCTCTTTTCCCTTCTGTACCCTTTCCCCGTTCCAACTTCCAAAATTACTACAAAACTTAATAAACTTTGATTCTGAAAAAAAAAAAAGCCAGTCTGTTCTGAGGAACCCTATGTGTTTTAGATAACAAATCCACTCTTGATGTTTCCTTAACCGATCTATATGTATCATCCAATAAATTTGGGGGATAACCCCTATCTAAAAACTTTTTTGACATCTCTTTAAATCTGGTTTCTTGTGTCTCCTCATCAGAAACAATCCGTTTTACTCTAATAAATTGACTTTTGGTAATGACATTATCAATCTTTCTGGATGTGCCAAATCATATCTAAGAAGATTGTTTCTATCAGTCGGTTTAACATATATATTGGTTATCAGAGACTCATTTTTTCTTTGGATCATAGTGTCTAAAAAGTTAATCTTAGTATTATCACATGTCCTCTCAAATTTAATGTGATCCGAAAATGAATTAAGATTAACTAAGAATTCCTGTAAGGGTTCAAATGGGCCCTCCCATATGCAAAGTATATCATCGATATAGCTATACCATATTCTAACATGTTGATGGTATGCTGGGATTTTATATATATACTTCTCCTCAAACATGCCCATGAATATACCCGCATAGGTCGGGGCCACATTCGAGCCCATATCTGTACCACAAATGTGTCCAAAAAATCTATTATCAAAACGAAAATAATTTTCATGTAGGACCAAGTTTAATAAGTCCATTATATCCCAATATCTTAGCCGATGTTTCCATAGCATTAAAACCATCCACCTGGGGAATAGAAGTATAAAGACTTGCTACATCAAAGGTCACTAATATAGCCTGATCTTTAAGTTTAACATCTGCAATTTTATTTAACAAATCAGTGGCCCGAATATGAGACATTTAGGATGATTGTGAATCAAATTATTTTGGAAATATATACTTTTACATAATGATATTCTTAATTATTAACTTAAACATTATCCTTTATCTCTTTTAGATTCTCTTTATTTCAGCTCGGCTGATGATTATTCTGGGACGCAGCTGGTCCTGTAGGTTTATTTAATACCTCTTTGTAAATTTTGAGATTATGTAATATTTGTGCCGCTGCGATCTTTAATATTGTATATTATCATACCACAATTTTGTTACAGTAATATCTTTAGATCATATAATGAATGTATTTGTAGTACAGTGTTGATTTTAAACTTGTGAACACTATTTTTATATAATAGATATATATATATATATATATATATATATTCGTAGTATATTTATCACTTCACTTTCATATTTATTCAGATTTTTAATATAATGTTATTTATATATACACATTGACAGGCTATCTTTGCACTTTATATATAGACTGGTCAGTTTGCACTGTCACTTTAAATTGTTATGTAGGATCGGGTATGTCCGGCCCCTTTATCACTTGTTTTTGTAAAAATATTTGGACGTGTGCACTAATGTTTCTAAGACTTGAGAAAGACCTGTGTGTCGAAACTTTGCCTGCATGAAATAAACTCACCTTATCATTTTGGAATTATGTTGATTGTATGATATAGTTTACTGTAAAAAAAAACAAAGTATAAAATATCTGACTTTTAATGGAAAAATCTGTGTGTGGGTTATTAGTAAATGAAAAAAGAAAAAGAAAATTACAGCTAAACATAAGCACCACAGAATTGCCAAAACAGCCATTGTTACAAAGGGTACAAGAAATAAAATCAGCCATTGTCACAAAGGGGTTAAATGTTTCTGTCTTACCCCCCTGTCACATCTTTGTTCCAGGCTATGCATGTTAAGATACTTTAACCTTTCCTGGCAAGCTTTATCCTGCAATCTATGAACCAGCTTACTATCCCTTCTCTGAACTTTCCCCAAAGTACCATATTGCTTCGATTATAGGCCGCACCCGATTATAGGCCACACCCGATTATAGGCCACACCCTAAAAGTTAGGCGCTTTTTTAGGGTAAATCAAAATTTTATTGATTTTTCAAAGGTTTTGGGGTGGGATACAAAAAGGAAAAGAAGGGAGGGGGGGGCAAGGTACATGCAATAAGGTACAGTACAGGACTCGGCAACATTCAATACAATAGCGAGTCCGATAGAACCCAGGAGGCAATAATAAGCCATGGGACCATGTAAAAGTCCAGCGGAGGCAAAAGATACAAGCAGTAATGAGGAACTCGCTGTGCGAAAAGGCGCCCACCACCAAGCGCGGGCGCTCTCACAAAGAGCCTACGACGGAGTGCATGGCGCAGAAAGCAAAGGCGACAGCGCGCCCTGTGGGTTGAGTAAGTGTGGAAGAGGAGCAAAGAGCACAGGAAAAGTGAAACAGTGAGGCCGCCAACACAAGGCGAATCAAACCCCGGACGAGGCACAGGCTAGGCAGGGCAAGCACTCGGCCAACGCCAGCCATGTCGGCTCAAGGAAGAACCCACACGGTGCAGAAGGGCTTAAGAGCCGCACGTAGCAGCAAGCCTAAAACGCAAGGAAGAAACGATAAGTACCTTAGGTGGAATGGGGGGGGGCAAAAAGGGAGGAAGGGGCAGGGGAGGAGGAAGCAAAACAAGGGGACGGGAACAGGGGGGGGACCAGGGGAGAACAAGAGGGAAAGGAGAGAAGAAGAAAAAAAAAAAAAAAAAAAAAGGGGGGGGTTGGGTAGAAGGACAGAAAACAGATAGAAATGCAGCGGAGAGGACAAGAGAAATGAAGCAAGAAAATCAGGTAAGCAGAGAGCGAGCCAAGGGACCAGACACAAACTCCAACCAATAGAACCAAGTCTTCTGGTATCTCTCAGTTGCCCCTGTCGCAGAAAGGTGGAACTCCTCAAACACCCGGGTCTGTTCCACCCGGAGAATCCACTCCCTAAGAGTGGGCGGGTCCGGACTACCCCAATGCAAGGGGATCAGCGCCTTAGCCGCAGTGAGGAGGTGGCGAAGGACCGACTTCCGGAACCAGGAGGCGGAGTACTGCATGTGAAAAAGAAGGAAAAATTCCGGGGAAAACGGAATGGTCCTATCCGTAAAGCGAGACAGCTGGAGATGGATAGATTTCCAAAAGGGGACGATATTGGGGCAGAGCCACCACAGATGGAGAAGAGAACCTGGAACCGCGGCACCTCTCCAGCAAGCGTTGGGGACATCCGAGCGATAAGCGGAGAGGACTGAGGGAGGCCGATACCAAAGGGCCAGCAATTTATAAGACATTTCTTGGTCGGCATTGCTCCTAGAGCAACGATGGGCAAGGACACAGACCTTCTCCCATTGTTCGGAGGAGAAAACAACCTGCAAGTCAGCCTCCCAACGCCCCATAAAGGGGGGAGGGCCAGAGCTGAAGGCCTCAAGAAGGAGGCCATAGAGACGCGATATACCATGGGGGGGGAGGGAGGGTGCGACACAGAGGTCCTCAAACTTGGTTAAATCTCGCAACACATTATGTTTTTGAACCAGGGACCGATAGAAACTGTGAAGCTGAGCGTAGTGCAGTACATCAGTAAGGGAGGGAGGGGAGCGCGTAGCGAGCTGGGCCAGCGGTTTGATACCAGTTGCAGTCAGGTAGTAGCGGATGTCGGACCTCCCCACAGGGGGGGAGGAAGGGAAGAGGGTGGCATGCATCCCAGGAGGGAAATCAGGGTTATTGCGAATGGATGTCAGAGGAGAGGGAATGGTGGATAACCTAGTCTGCCGTACAATGGAAAGCCAAGCATCCAACGTAGCACGGAGGAAAGGATGGGGCAGCACAGCACCTCGGGCCGTCTGGGGTGAAAGCCAGGGCAACACAGCGACAGGAAGACCCAACAATGCGGACTCAATCTCTACCCATTGTTTATGACCAGGGCCATGGGACCATTCCAAAACTCGGAGCAAATGACAGTAGGCGCTTTTTTAAAGAAAAAAATATATTTTTATGTTGCTTAGAATATGTTGCACTTATGCACAACTTCAGAAAAAAAATACTTTTCACCAGCATTTGTTGAGCCGACATATATGTTGGGCATGTTTTGGGGAAACTAATATACTATAGTAATAAGTGAACCAAATATATAACTGTGAACTGTTGCACTTAAACTCTTTATAGTGCATTTATGTTTAGATACCCTAAACCCAAGCAGTAGCGTACCTAGCGGGGGGGTCCGCTCCAACCGGCTTAAAGTCAACAAAGGGAGCGGGAGGTCTGTAGGTTAATGCAGACCTTCGATCCTGTTCCTTTGCGATGTGTGCGGCAACTGAAGCCGCACCCACCGCCTTCCACACTCACTGTGCAAGAAGGACAGGACACAGAAGAAGAGCCAAGAGGAAGAACGAAGAGGAGGAGGGAAAGTGACAGAGAAAAGGTAGGAAAACATTCAGTGAGAGTGGATTACTAAGGGTGTGAGAGTGATGGCTGTTATGCTGTAGTTTATGCTGAGTGTTTATGAATGAGTGTGTGTGTGTGATAGCATGGATGTATAAGTGTGTGCGTGGGGGGGGTAGCATGACATTGGGAGGCTGTAATCACATTCCTATCATGCCCAGGTTCCAGCATGTACTGGCTGCCTGGGCATGATATAGTATATAGTATTGATTTTTTGTCCAATTTTGGTCCAACCACACTTTTATTAAAAGTAAGTAACACACCAAAATTGGACAGAAAAATTGAATAACAATATATATATATATATATATATATATATATATATATAATTGCTAACAGCAAACTCATACTTTGCAGCAGCTCTATATGTGTGGATCATAAAGAGTAAATAAGATCAATCAAGGTCCCGCAGAATAAACATCTATATGCGGGTTTAATTCCGACATCAGGTAAATACAATATGCTTACAGGACCAATGTATACAGCCAGAATA
This sequence comes from Spea multiplicata, assembly GCA_009364415.1. Taxonomy (NCBI): domain Eukaryota; kingdom Metazoa; phylum Chordata; class Amphibia; order Anura; family Pelobatidae; genus Spea; species Spea multiplicata. The sequence goes on from VKOC01016217.1 coordinate 20,475, forward strand.
GGAGTCCCAGACGGAAGGTAGAAAACCTAAGAAAGTCAGTTGGCGACTATCTTCTATAGCACGCTGGTTGCAGGTTCTCGTGTGACATCTCACAGGATCTCCGGAGGTTAAAAAAACCAGTAGCACGACGCGTTTCGCCTTCTATCACGGCTTCATCAGGTGCATCTTTTAGTGGATCATAGTGCTTCCTTTATATACATCCCATATTAATATGGACTACCCTATAGGAAAAAAGTTTTACTAGTAAATATTAATTCGTCAACTATTTTTTCATATTTAATAAAAGCTATGATTGAGAAAAATGTTTTGTTTTTATTTCCTTTTATTTGTCAACCTGCCCCCCAGTTATGCACATCTGCCTCCAGGCTTGCCACTCTGCCCCCAGAAATGCCTTATACCCACCTATATGCCACTCTTCCCCATGATGGGCCTTTTAACCCTGCCACTCTGCCTTCAGAAATACCTTATACCCTCCTATATGCCACAGTGCCTCATGATATGCCTTATACGGAGTCGCATATAGGTGGTTAAAAGGCATTTCATAGTGACAACTAAATTGACTCTTATTAGGAAATTGTAAGCAGAAAAACATAATATTAACCATATGAAGTGAAGACATCAAACTATCAATTAACATTAATGCTAGGATTGGGAAAAGTAATATAAACTAATAAAAAAAAAATAAAAATATATATATATAATTGGCAACTGTATGATACTCCTTAAAACAGTTGCCAATGCACAGACCGAAGTTTTCAGGACAGTAAAATATTGTGCCCTTCCTGTGCCCTTTGGCATAACACACTCTACATGGTTTCTGTGCCTTAGATTTTTTTGAGGTTGGAAGAAATTTGAAAGGGAAATGTGCTGCCTAAATTACTGCAGCATTCCCTGGAAACACTGAAGGGTTCATCTTGAGCTAAGATTCTCCTAATTAACTTAAACTGAAAAGCTAGAAATGTGGATTTTTTGTGGGATTATTTTTTTTTTAAATTAAGAAGGCATTGTGAGTTGCAATCTGCATTATGTAGATTGCTACCTTCTTATACCAGATACTCATTTTTTCTCATGATGCGACATGGCTGCAAAAGTTGAACAGCAAAATCAACTCCCTTTTTATGCCTATTGTAGGCCTTAATGCTGGCATCTTACCATGGACCTGTGCTTTGCCCAGTTTAAAAGCCATCATCTATAAGCTTTAAATATATACAGATGTCAAATCTGTTGCAGAGTCTGACACCAAAACATTATATGCCTCTTAAGCAGTAGAAAACCTCTCCATGTTTTTTTAGCCCCTCCTAATTTCTACCTGATAAATTTCCCACGAACTAACCACCCACCAACACAAAACCAATTTTTTTTTAGAAAAAAAGAAGTTACCCAAATTAAGGGTATCTTTGTACATATTTTTGTGTTGCATATATAATTTATTCACTTATTATTTGGCTACGCAGACACTTGTGGAGTTTTCATTAAATTTGCACTTATCCATATTAAACATCTAAATCATCTAAATCATTTGTCATTTGGCTTATCCCTCTAGGAACATCAACCCTGTTGCAAATCTTTGTGCAGGGCCAGATTAAGAGCATCATGGGCCTGGTGCTGAGGATTGTGGTGGCTTTTTATGGAAATAAAATAGACAGAATCTTAACTCCTCGGCAACCATGTGTACTGGAGAAAGATGGCATCAGTGGTAGGCAGATAATATAGGATAGAACCTTATGTGATGGGATTGGGAGTACATCTGTACACTAAAAAAAGTCATCATACATGGGAGGCCTGAATCCCCAATTTCTTGTGAGTAATTCTTTTCAATAAAATATGCAGTTTGAAATAGAGTAAATAACCTTTATTTTACTTTTCCTCTCACTGATATCTGGGCCTTGAACGCTTTGTCCTCTGAGGACCACAAATTTAGGAGGGTATTTTATCTCTGAATAAGTAAAAAAAAAAAAAATAGTTACATTTATTTCTACAGTAAATAAAGTGCCAGGAAACAGATGACCAAACACACGCCAGAACAGTCTCTGAAACACTGACACCCACATCTGGACGGGCTAAGCTACAACAATAAAAAAAAAGTTTTTTCCACTTTGTCGTTGACCCCCATTTTGTGTTTTGCCCCTTGTGTATCACCCCCAGCCAGCACTATGTGTAGTTATGCCTCCAGCCTGCCCCTCACTTTAGTATTGATTTATATAATGGCCCTAGCTGGCCCCCTTGTATATTGATGCTGCCAGTCCAGTTAAAATGCTGCCCTGCAGTATCGGGGATGTACTTCTATACCTTGGGGTTCCAAATTATGTAGATATCTTTATCGAGCGGAAATAAGACACATAGACAGGAGTGTATGTATAAAAAGATCTCTGTTTATTACGACGCATTATGGCTGTATTTATATGCTTATCAGAAAGACCGGAAATAACACCCTTTTCTAATCCAATCATTTTACATAAAGTAACAGTATGCCTTTATAAGCAGCATATCTACAAAATAACAGCAAAAGGGTGGCCAATGGATACTTGTTTTTGCATCCAAAAGAACCTTGTACCTAGTTCCAGCCAAAACCGGTGTTATCGGATAATATTGTGGACGTACACCTGTAGGAAAACAAAATATGGGATAGAGTTCATGCTGTATTCTTCCACAGTGTCCTGGAAAACATGGTAGATGCGGTCACCCTAATACCCCCACATCCTTGTGTATTGCCATTTATCCCTCCACGCAACCCCCTCCTTAGTATTGATTTATGTGATGCCCCAGCCAGCACCATATTGTCCGCTTCAGTGTGCCATTGGCCCATGGACCGGCCGACTGAAGTCTTCCGGTTTCCCGATGGGCCAGTCCGGCCCTAACAGGTCTATTTCCAGGTAGGGACCTGGGAGCTGCAGCATCATCAGCCCCTACGTTAATCTGGCCCTGTCTTTGTGTCATCAGCAAGACATACCTTACCATTAAGACCTTCTACAATATGATGAGGATGGGTCCAGTTACAGTTCCCTGGGGTACCCCACTTCTAACAAGACCTTGCTCTGAATATACTTCTTGACAACAACCCTTTGCTGTCTGTCACTCCGCTGCTGCCCAATCCATTCAACAATATTGGGATTCAAAGATTGTAGTTTATTGAGAAGTCTTCTATGTGGGACATTTATATCTTTTATGTATTTCCAAAATCTTAGTATCTAGAACTGGACTCAATATTTTAAACAATCTTTAAAGTGGTACATCTTTCTTTATGCCACTGAAATTTCAGCATTTTCTGTCTGCTTACTTTGAATTATTTTGAAATTTCTTGTCATGTATTTGCCAGCAAAGTACAGTTAATGATGTATTCTACCTTTTGGATTATTGTGTTTTTAATTTTAGTTTGTTTTTGTTTTCAAATACTGTTTCCATGGAAGTAAAATGTGTTAAAACCAAGCCAAGATTTAAGAGTGAAAATGTCAAATATGTACATTTCTATTTCAACATGCTAGTTATTTGTACATCTCTAACCTCTTCACTATTTAAGCAGTATCCATAAAAGCTTATACTGTAAGGGCACAATCTAATACGGTAATACTTTGGGATGAAACCATTGGAGAAGTGTGAAAGGCATGCCAAGAAATGATCAAGAAAGAGATTAGGACAAAGGGCTGATATTTGATGACTATCCTTAGAGTTAAGAGGTTGACTAGCTGATTAGAATGAACCTCAAATGAGGATAAAGTGAAGGAGCAGGGGAAATAAGTTAAAATGTGGAAGCTGGTAAAACTATGAAGGCTACACCACCATCTTCATATCACCAGGTCTAAAAGTGAGATAAAGGCCCCAAAGAGGGCAGCAGGGAAAGCAGGGTCAGAGGATAAGCAGACACATATGGAGGGTGGAAAGGGTCATGCACACATGCAGCAGTTTATAATTTACCCTGAAATAAAATCTGGAGCAGGTGACTAACAAACTACATATTAATCAATATGCTCATTCAGAAAAATACACTAAACTTCTTCTAAATATATTTTAGTTACATAAATGGCAATTAATAGGTCAAAAATAATATATATAGTATTGATTAAGCCCCATCTGCTAGCCCCACTCTAACCACTGCTATTTAAACCCTTCAGGACCATGCTGTTTTTGTACCCTGTATGACCAAGGCTGTTTAAGCATTTTTGCAGTGCTCTCTCGTTTAGTGTACCAAGTTATACATTGTTGGTTTTTTTTTTTTAAGATACTATTTTTTTGATCATATCATCTAATTTCCTATAAAAAATATGAAACTTTTTGTGGAGGTAGCATGCAGACTACGTCAGACACCTTAGGAGCATTATAACATAATTATATGAAAAATATAAATTACAGTCATTATAGGTGTAAAAGGACTTAAAGTGATCTGACCTAACCAAACAATATTTGGCCAGTACAATTCACATGATCACAAAAAGGACAGAGACTTATTTAAGTGCAAATGTAGCCCCCGAAGCCCACATCAAAGGGCAACTTTGTAAATTGTAAATTACATTGTCTGTATAGTCTATTTGTAAATAGTGTGTGATAGTGTGTGACTATTGTCTTTTGATGTTGTATCCCTAGGATTGTATCTATAGGATTGTAAATTGTATGTTGTGTAATAGTGATAGTATTGTCTTTTGCTATTAGTTAACCAATAGTAATGTACCTTTGATCCCACCCTATAAGAACTCCCTGTATGTTCTTAGTTTAGTCACAATCTTTCCATCCTTGCTGCAGTTAGACACAATCTTTACATACTTCATTCCCAATGTAACCCTGTGCGTGTTAGCCTTCATAGGCTTCATTACAGCATTAAACCCTCCATTTTCTTATCAAAGAAGTATTTTCTTGTGATTATTCGAGCCACCTGGATTTAAGTTATTAACCCCTAGACGAAGGTGTGTCGGCACCTGGAATCCCCTTTTTCCCCAAATATATCCCATTTCCGACATATTGGGGGCTCGTCCTCGGTGCTGTTCCCAGGAGAAGACTTCAAGAAAACCACAACTCTGAATTTGGACTTTCGTTGAAGAAGAAACAGAATCAAGTTAAAGCAGCATTTTTGGTGTCCTAGAGTGGAATTTTGGGCTGGACAACTGAGCATCTAAACGGTGAGTATGTCTTCATTTTATCAACTTTCAGAGTCAGGTTTAGATAGGAAAATGAAGGGTTTAAATATAATATCTAGTGATGCTGCAGAAAGTAGAAGCACTACTAATGAATCTCAGTGGTTACCACCACCATTTTTAGAATATGTGGAAACAATGATTAAGGAACTAGGTGGACCCTTTATGTGGAAAGATTGTGATATTAATACTTTAGAAGGGATTTCAGGAGCCATGGAATTGATGTTGGCTAATAAGAAAAAAAATAAGAATCAAAAAGGGCGTGTAATACAGCTTCTGCTTCAGGCTATGTGTTGTATAAATGAAATGTGGGAAAGTGAGTGTAAAAGATATGATGAGGTAGAAGTTAAATTAGAAGAAACACTCACACAGTTAAAGGATGCTAAAACTCTAGCACATAACTCACTATATACAGCAACATGTTTACAAGAAAAGCTAGAGGACATAACAAACAAAAATAACACTTTAGAAAACGCATTACAATTATTACAAACACGAATAAGAGAACCCTGTATTAAATTTGGAGGTTTAAAAAAGGGGAAAGGGATATTCCTTAAACCCTCTAATACAAATAAATGGATGCAAATTGGTTCTATTGAATCTGCAAATTTAGAGTGTGTAGACATAGACATGGAAGACATATGCATAGACCCTGATTTGGAAAATGAATTTAAAGTTCACAAAGCTATAACAATGCATCCAAAAATCAGTGGAGACCATAATAATATCACACCACTGCATCCCTTAGAACCACCATCATCAGAACCAGTACTAAATTTAAGTGACAATACACCCAATATCCATCCATCCAGCACACCTTCAGATTTAGAACAAAACACCAAAGCACACCCTGTGAATAATTTAAGAATTACAGACACAAAGATGGTTCTGGCAGATATTGGTGCTGCCCCATTGCATGATTTCAATAGGTTTATGGCTTGGATAAATTCTTTAATACGCTGGGGTGACACTAGCAATCTGTCCGAAAACACTTTGATTAATCTGGCATTAAAAGGTCTGGGGGACAAAGGAAGGGAAATAGATGGATTTACATCAACATTCCCTGTATTTTTACAACGTTGCAGAGAAAAATTATTTAAGTTAAATAGCGACATACAAATGACACGCCTTATAGCCATACTCCCCCATGAATCAATATCTTCAGCAGCACGTCGCATTGTAGATTATTTAGCTGCCACAAATACAGCAAGTATAAATTCTGCTATGAGACAAAATCAAATAAAGTTGTATGAAAATGACGACACATATAGACAGCTAATTTTGGCCATAGTTCCATCCCAAATAGCAGAATATATGAATCTAATGATTGAAAAAAATACTGAGTTTAGCAAATGGATACAGATTTTACAGTTAGAGATTGATAAACAAATTAATGTCACACCTATTGCTACATTCCAACAGTTTAATCCTAAAGGAAAAAACTCTCCTAATTTTAATAACAGTTGGCGAGCTCAAAGTAGATTTAAACATAAAACTAGTGGTCCATGGTACAATGGAAACAAAAGGAGAGGTGCAGGCAAAAACGGTGAATGGATTCCTTTTAATAAGATAATGGAGGAAAACAAAAGCTTGCAGGAAACCGTGAAAGCCTTACGTCAACAACTTATAGTTGCAAATTATGTACCATGTGCCTAGCATATAGTTTTTCATTATTTTTTTTCCCAAACCCAACTTTAGTCATACAGTAAATTTAAATTTAAAATATTTCTGGTGAGGCCTGATACTGCTCTTTCTTTTATCTTCTAGGCTGAACTGAATCCAGGTGTCCGGTCATGGATTTTACAAACACGAATTTGGCTCCTAACAATCCGTTATGTCCACAATTACAGATACCTTCAAATAACTTACTGGAATTTGTGTTGAAACTAATTTCTGGACATTGCAGCTCTTATCCCAGAAAACTGTGTCATTATGAATAACTGTGTCTATTCAAAGGCTAGGTTACAAGAGACTCTAAATGTATTTTGCTTGTAACATAAATCTATATATGTGATGGGACACTTGGCATTGAAAAAGTGAAGGATGTATAGTTTCATAGTTATAAAATTATATGTTTATTGGGGTTTAATAATACATTCATGATGTTTTGTATGTATGGGGTGTGTGAATGCTATTCATTGTGTTGTTCACATAGTTTTTGGGTTGAGTGTCATAATGTAAATGGTCAAAAATTCTATTTTTTTTAGAACATAGTCAATGTGATGTATGTACTGTATGTAGTATTTGTTATGTAATTCCTATTTCCAGTACTTATGCTGAGTTCATAATTTAAAAGGTTTTTCGTTGGTGTCAGTGATGCTTGATCCTAATGCACTCTATTGTGATTGTAATTGATCCTAAATTTTTTATTTACTATATTTACCATTTACTTCCTGTGGGAAGGTGTCAAAATTTGTCAGCATGTCTACTAATACTCACAGACTCACTCAAACTCTTTATAGACCACCATTCAGCTTTTGGCCAGGCGCTTGGGAGAAGTGCTTATGGACTGGCTTTAATAAAAATATATAACTGAGAGGAGGCCAGGCGCTTCAGAGAAGTGCTTATGGACTGGCTTTAATAAAAATATATAACTGAATTGAGGCCAGGCGCTTGATAAGTGCTTATGGACTGGCTTTCAGAAGAAAAAAAAAAGAGAAAGAAAAAAGAAAAAAAAGTGGTGATATGTGGAGGTAGCATGCAGACTACGTCAGACACCTTAGGAGCATTATAACATAATTATATGAAAAATATAAATTACAGTCATTATAGGTGTAAAAGGACTTAAAGTGATCTGACCAAACAATATTTGGCCATTTGAATCCAAATGCTCACAGGAAGGACAGACGGAGACCTTTTTAAGTGCAAATGTAGCCCCCGAAGCCCACATCAAATGGCAACTTTGTAAATTGTAAATTACATTGTCTGTATAGTCTGTTTGTAAATAGTGTGTGATAGTGTGTGACTATTGTCTTTTGATGTTGTATACCTAGGATTGTATCTATAGGATTGTAAATTGTATGTATTGTCTTTTGAGACTAGTTTATCTATAGGATTGTAAATTGTATGTTGTGTAATAGTGTTAGTATTGTCTTTTGCTATTAGTTAACCAATAGTAATGTACCTTTGATCCCACCCTATAAGAACTCCCTGTATGTCATTAGTGAACACAATCTTTCCATCCTTGCTGCAGTTAAACACAATCTTTCCATCCTTGCTGCAGTTAGACACAATCTTTACATACTTCATTCCCAATGTAACCCTGTGTGTGTTAGCCTTCATAGGCTTCATTACAGCATTAAACCCTCCATTTTCCCATCAAAGAAGTATTTTCTTGTGATTATTGGAGCCACCTGGATTTAAGATATTAACCCCTAGACGAAGGTGTGTCGGCACCTGGAATCCCCTTTTTCCCCAAATATATCCCATTTCCGACCACTTTTTTCATTATATTTGAAACATTTTTACTCATCTAAAACCAGCTGAATAGATTCTACTATTTTGGGTATTTAAAAATACTAGTATTCCCATGTCAGGACTTTGGGGAAGATAGAGTACTAATTTTAGCACTTGCTCATAATAATAAATTATTTTTTATTTTTTTTTTAAATGGCTGGAACTGGATGGTTCCACGGACGGTGACATCACTGTATAATTATTTTTAAATGTTACATTTAAAAAAAAAAAATATGCCTATTTTTTCATTTTATTTTATTTTATATTTTACTCCATTGACTTGCATGGTTGAATGCAGTGCCTGTATTCAGCCTGCAAGGGGAGCCAGAGTTCTCAGGAGGGTCTGGAGAGACCCTCTTGGAAACTCTTGGCATAATCTCTTGCAGTGGCGGTTGTGACAGTTCTCCAGAGCGGTCACAGTGCGTCCTTAGCGAGGCATTTCAGTGACACCATTGAAGCTTAGGAGCCAATCGTTGATCGCTTCCTAAGCTTTTTTAAAACGGGCGTCCTCCACCATACAGTCTATGGCGGACATTGATGCCATGGGGAGGGGCCAGACATTAAGGCATTACAGCAACACTGTTTAAGCGAAGAAAGCGATTGTAAATAGTTTTCTACGTTTGTTTAATGCCATGAAGTGCTAGACACGTCATTGGTCGTTAAGAGGTTAAACAGAACTGTCCTTCCTTGGTAATTAGAAATGTTGGGAACGTGATCCTGCGTCCACTCAGGGTCCTTGCAAACAGCACGGTCCTCCAGGGTATTAAAAGGCACAGTCTTTGTGAATTAATTGTAAACCACTGTTTATTGTATAATCCACCAGTAACAGAAGCATAAATCCCAAAATTCCTAGAATCCTAGCTCATCTGAGCTCTTACTAACATAGATGTCGCTCACTACTCATGGTCTAAACTAAACAAAAAGTAGGCCTCACCAACCTTTTAGAAGTTGCTTTGTTGCACAGCAATCCTTGCTGCTTCCAGCCCTCAAGCAAAACTCTTCTGTCCATCAGGCGAGGTTTTATTGCACTCACTGCAGCTAACTACTTGCAGCTGACCAGTACTTTGGAGTCAGCCTGAACTCCTGGCCTGGATTCTGTTTCACTCCAGGTGTATGTAAACTGTGGGGCAGAGCACGGGCTCGCCCTACTCTCCATATGCTCCACCCCATATATAATAATAATGGTATGTGGCACAACACATACTCCCCCTGGGGCTACATATTATACCACTCTCTGATACTGATACTTTAAGTTTTTTTTTTTAAATGACATTATATAGTTAGGTAGAGGGAGATATATATGTGTAACAATACTGTCTAATCCAGTCATAATTGTATCATAATATCTTTATTATCATTGTCGTAGTTATTGTAAACTTAATGCTAATGACTTAAAAATCATCTGATAGCTTGACTTCAAGATGCACTTGGGATGGTATTGGATATTGATAAAGGGAAGACAAGTGCTATTAACACATTGATCATGGACATTAAGACAGTCCTCAAAATTGAATGTCCGTTTGACACTATGCAGGCTGACCCCTACTTTACTCTACCCTTGATGCAGAGCACCCATCACTGTCAACTGCCCTTCCACTTGCCTCTTTTGTTTCTATTATTTTTATTATTATTTTATTAAATGAGACATCACAGCAAGTTGTTTTAATATTCACTTTATTTAAACACACGATTCTGAATTTTTCATTAGACTTTCCTTGTTTTCCTGTTATCAAAAGGGAACAGCGTGAAGAACAATTAGCTATAGAGCGGTATTTACTGTATCGGGATATGTCTTGTCGCATTCTTGGCCATCAATAGGTCCGTTGAGCCAACTTTGTGATTTGTTTGATACCACCATGAACGGCTAATGGATGGTCGTAAACAGAACGAAGAACAGAATTTCTGACCTTAAGAGGTACAAAAAGGAGATCGTTCTTGTACAACAGTCCGCAGTCTGAGTGCAGAGCCAATGGTTTGTTTGGGATCTCGGTTGTGTTTTCGCATTTGGTCGAGAAGGGAGGTTTGAGTGGATGGACAGTGACTGGGTTGGGGGATGGTATTGACACAAGGCGGTCCCTCTTTGGAAGGGTCATAGAGTCGGGAGAGAGCGTCTGCCTTTCCATTCTGAGTACCCGGATGATAGGTTATGTGGAGTTGAAATCTGGTAAAGTACAGAGACCATCTGGCCTGTCTGGGGCACAACCTGCAGATTGCAAGCAGCTCCCAATCTCTTACGCTTTAGTTCTGTGAAACTGGGCAAAGGCATTTGGAGAAATAGGAGACCTGGGGGAGGAAGCCCTTCTCTCCTTGTCATTGGGAAAAATGGCATCCACAGCTATTTCAGAGGCATCCACTTCCAAGAAATCGGATCGTGGAGGATAAGAACGGGAGCTTTGGTAAATTTGGTTGCATACTCTATACTTAAAATGACTATAACGTGTTCGGAATGTGGTCTTCCCCTCTTCATCCTTGTGGATTCATGCAAGGTTGTATGTCCCCAGAAGGTCAAGCTTGGAAAATATGTGAGCCTCGCGTAGATGGTCCATCAACTCAGAAATCAGAGGTATTGGGTATTTGTTTTTTTATTGTGATCTTGTTGATGTCTCGATTGCCCACACAGGGGCTTAGTCCTCCTTGTTTCCCCACAAAGAAAATACCTGCGCTGGCAGGTTAGGTTGAGGCTCGAATAAAGCCTTTTCTAAGGATGTCTTCCAGATATTCCGGCCAGTTCCGGTTCGGACAGTGGGAAAATTCGACCGAAGGGTATGGCTAATCTAGGTAGTAAGCCTATGGGACAGATGTGGGAGTAAGTGTTCAGCCTCCTTCTTATCGAACACTTTGTGGAAAGATGCATAAGGAGTAGGGATCTGAGGAGTATTGGTGTTCTCAGGGGTATCTTCATGGGTCAGAGCCAAGATGAAATGACAAAAGAGGGAGAAAAAGGCAATCTCACCGGTTGCCCACTGTATGTGTAGAAGACATAGCCATGGTAAGCCCAAAATCAAAGGAAGGAGGCTTAACCAGATTTAATTTTATTTTCTCAAGATTTTTTACACCAGAGGTTAATGTCAGAGGTATAGTTTCCTCGAGGACAGGGCCCGATTGGATGTTGCTCCCGTCTACGAGTCTGTAGTTGGGTCTTGGGTTGTGTGGGTATTTGTAGTGAGTCTGCCAGGGCTATGTCTAGGAAACTCTCACCTACAGGGAGGGGCGCCGAGCAGGTAAGCGAAAACTCAGCGCCCCTCTCTCTCCTCCACATAAAAAAAAAGGCGCTTGGGGCGCCTCTTTCAAAGTGCCCCCTGGGGCAATTGCCCCACTCTGATCCATTGTAGGGCTGGCCCTGACTCCAGTCATCATATGCAAAAGCAGGCCCTTTCCAATTCTGTAGAATCCTCTATGTCGCTTTTCCTCCCAACCCTCGGCTATTTTACATACAGGAGATGTGTTTGGGTGAACACAGACATGTGCTCTACTTACTGCTTAAGTGCTGGTGAACGCTGTGGGTAGGGGGTCTATGCAGACCCCTGTGTTCATATGTGTAAAGCACTTCCATTGATTTAGTGGGTTCACTAAATTAGAAAGAGGGAAATAAAGGTTGAAGAAACACTATGGTCCTGTAGTGTAAAATGTCCCTGGTCCTTAATGGTTAAAATGCATTTTTCCCTACAGGGACTGTCAGGTGCACCTTTAAGAAGGTGTCATAAAGACATACAAAATTAAGATAATACGACCGGCAATCAGGGCTTAGCTGCAAGATTGACTGGGCATGTTCAAAAAATGAAGCAGAATGACTTTTATGGTTATGGCCTTATACCTCTTGTCTCACTTACTTCCGTTTTGGAAATGCTCTAGGTACGTGCATAGAGTACTTTAGGAATAATTCAGCTTGGCTACTGTCGTATATTACTTTGGTTTTCTAATAATAGAAATTATAATTATAATTGAACAAATAAAAAAGATCTGTGGATAGTGCAAGTTTCCTGTCTTCACAACTAAAGTATGATGTATTAATAGGTTGGACATAGCATAGTACAGCCTTACATCTGAATACAAAGGCAACACACAGCTAGCCTGGGGATTTCACAAAGTTTCCAAGCTAGGCAAATTTTCTAGAGGTTGATTTTTTCAAAATTAACAATTATCTATTAATATAAAGTTTTTTCTATTAGATTGCAGTACTCTTACAAAAAAGCACAGATGGTCAAGGAAATATTTTTCCCAAAGCAATATCTTTAGTGCTTGAAAAGCAGCTGTACACACAGCATACTGTTCTTTCTGAAGTACACAAGATATTACGTTTAATATAACAATGTTCTTTTCTCCTATCTAGTAATGCATCTGGAACATATTTCCAAGTACAACGTGCTTTGATCTTTGTCACTTTTAGCAATCATGCTTTCATCTATTCCGTGCTATCTACAATATGTACAGCTCTTTCATATATAATTAATATCAATATGGTTTTCATTAATTTACAGGATATAATTAAAACAATTTAAAAAATCCTCTCAAAATACTCTGCTTTTCCTAGCCTATTAGCAACTTTAGGGGGCCTCTGTTATGCTGCACCTTTTTATTGTAAGTTTTCAGATATAATATGTAATTTTTCCCCCTTAACAAGTCTGCACATTTTATCCATTTAAAAAAAGTTAAATAATGTCCACGCAGCTCCTTGAAGACATGTGATCCTGCCAGTCCCCATAGTCCGCACAATTAGTGATCTTACTTTTTTGTTCTTAAGATATGCATAACTGTTCCTCCTCATTCAACTATTCCTTCCATTTTCTGAAGGTATTCTTTCCCTTAATATTGGTGCTGACAGCTTTGATAGGGGTCTAGTGAAATGTATATGTATAGGTAAAAAAGACGTTGAAGGTATCTGGACACCCCTCATAATTGATGGGTTTACATGTTTCATCCACACCCATTACTCATTACAACAAAAGATTTCAGATATTGTTAAAAAAAATTGCTCAGCTAGGTTACCTGACCACGGTGGTATAGACACTTTCTCAATCATTTGCATACTCTTAGCTTTCTGATATTATATCATACCTTGGCATGCACATCTCCCCAGTACCTCTTTCAAGTTAACTACCCTCTTTTATGGAAAAAGGTTGCAGACGATCTGAATAGATGGTCTAAGTTTGAAATATCATGGATTGGACACCTAATATCCTTTAAAATGAACTCTCAAAACTGCTCTATTTTTTCTCACCCTCCCCATGTGGATCCCAACATTTTTCATAAAATTGTTTAAAAAATGTCTTACAAGATTCATATGGGCAAACAAAAGCCAGCAAATTTCATTGAATATCCAGCAAAGGCCAAAAACCATGGGAGGCCTTGAAATCCCCAATATTGCTCAGTATAATAGGGCTGTCATTTTAGCCCAACCATTGGTCCTTTTCTACGAACCTACCCATATTGCTTGGGTAGACCAAGAATCCTCATTCTCTGGACCATTTTTCTTGAGGGACCTCCCCTGGCTCCCTAAATGCTATGTCCTACTTTAGCGGGGACTCTACCCACAACAATGCTCTCGCTCTCTACATGGGATAAATTTAGTGCACTACAGTCATGGTCAAAAGTTTAGAGAATGACACAAATATTAAGTTTCACAAAGTCTGCTGCCTGAGTTTAGGTGATGGCAATTTGCATGTACTCCAGAATGTTATGAAGAGTGAACAGGTGAATTGCAATCAATTACAAAGTCCCTCTTTGCCATGAAAATGAACTTAATCCCAAAAAAACATTTCCACTGCATTTCAGCCCTGCCCCAAAAGGACCAGCTGACATCATGTCAGTGATTCTCTCGTTAACAGAGATGAAAATGGTGACGTGTACAAGGCTAGAGATCACTCTGTTATGCTGGTTGAGGTAGACTGATATTCTGCAAAATGTACAGGGATTGGACTGCTGAGGACTAGGGTAAAGTCATTTTCTCTCATGAATCCCCTTTACAATTGTTTGGGGCATCTGGAAAAAAAGCTTACACGAAGAAGACAAGGTGAGCACTACCAACAGTAAAGCATCCTGAGACAATTCATGTGTGGGGTTGCTTCTCAGCTAAGGGATTGAGCTCACTCAATTTTGCAGCCATGAACACAGACATGAATGGAGAATGGTACCAAGACATCCTTCAAGAGCAACTTCTCCCAACCATCCAAGAACAGTTGCCATCCAAGAGCAATGCCTTTTCCAGCACGATGGAACACCTTGCCATAAGGCAAAAGTGATAACTAAGTAGCTCAGGGATTAAAACATCAAAATGTTGGGTCCACGGCCATGAAACTCCTCAAACCTTAATCCCATTGAGAGCTTGTCGTCGATCCTCAAGAGATGGATGGACAATCAAAACCCACAAATTCTGACAAACTCCAAGCATTGATTATGCAAGAATGGGCTTCCATCAGTCAGGATGTGGCCCATAATTTAGCTGACAGCATGCTATGGCGGATTGCAGAGGTCTTGAAAAAGAAGGGTCAACACAGCATAAACGTAATGCAATTGTAAACAATAGCCTTTGACACTTATAAAATAATGCTTGTAATTATACTTCAGTATACCATATACCATATTTGCTCAAAAATGCTCTGAAAAATACCCTTCGTCTTATAATCGGGGTCGTCTTATAATCAGACCTCAAATAGAGGTCTGACTATGAGACTAAGATCTAGATTCCCCACAGCGCTGCTGGAGACCTGGATCCTCCTGTCTGGTAACCCCCCCCAAACATACCAGTGCTTCTGACTCCCCGGTGTGTTGTCCGATTCGGCAACGGCATCTCCTTCCGGCTGCAGCGGAAGTTGCCTACACGAATCGCGTAGACGTCTACTCGCTGCCGGGGAGTCAAAAGCACTGGTAAGTTCTGTAGCTATATTATATGCCCTTTAACCCCCTTAATGCCACTCTGCCTCCAGAAATGCCTTTTAAGCCTCTATACGCCACACTGCCTCCTGAAATGCCTTATACCTCCCTATATGCCACTCTGCTAAAGAGTCCAAACATAAAGATACCCGTAGTTAGGAGTTTTCCAGAAACTTTGATCCTCCCTTGCTTTGCTTTGGGTGGAACAACCAGGAGTGACT
Source organism: Spea multiplicata (assembly GCA_009364415.1). Lineage (NCBI taxonomy): Eukaryota > Metazoa > Chordata > Amphibia > Anura > Pelobatidae > Spea > Spea multiplicata. The sequence goes on from VKOC01016217.1 coordinate 36,145, forward strand.
TGAGACTTACCTAGCTAACTATACCACAGTTGAGGTGGTAGAACTGCTGGAGGAGCAAATCACGGTGGATGCAATTAAGACATGGCAGACAGGGAAGAGCCCAGGGCTTCCCATTATTGTTGTATAAAAATATGAGACGGCAAAGACCTTTGTTCAAACTACCACATGATCTCGATGTGTGTGCAGATTTGATGCTATTTTCCAAAGTTCTGGCCTCTTGGCTCAAAATGCGTAACCCCCCCCCTGACCAGGTGGGGATTGTGCTGTGCCATGAGGCCAAGGACAATACCACCAAATTAATCATCCATGGAAAATAGAATTTCTCTCTCATTTTACTCCAATGTCTCCTGCTTCTACCACAGTAGGAAGTGTATGTAAGTTGAGCAGGTATGGTACAAGCAAGCTAAGTTTCAACTGATATCAACAAGAGTTCATCTTGCATACTTTGATCAGCAGCCACTCACAAGCTGGCACATTTAACAGGCTTGCACGGCAACTAGCATCTACTTGCATATTTGCAAATAGTTGCTGTTCCAAATTGAGTTGGCATGGGCTACATTTATCTAAAAGGTAGGAAAGCACAAAAAGATACGGTAATTTGAATTGAACGCTGTTTCAGGGTTTCACTCACCTTGTGACTGCTGGCAGACAAGTTGGCAGCACAGAGTAACTATGCACATGCGCAGTCATTTACAGACATTAATACGCCCTCAGTATATTTCGTCTTGTGGTTGGGCTTCATTATGAACCCAGTGGTACTTCTTGTGCACTCACAACAGATGGCAGAGATTGTACATGCTGGATATTCGATGATCTAATATAATATTATCTTAATGCTGTATGTTAGGTGAAAAAATACTGAGTGACTTTTTTTTTCTGAAATTAACTATAACTATCTAAATTAGTCAGTCAGTTATCAAGAAAATAAAAATGTTAATTAGTGAAATTAGTAAATTGCAACACAATATAGCTATCAATTCTATCCACTAATTGCCCTTCTCTAACTTGATAAAGAGCAAAGAATGTGAAGGTATATTATATATCCATTGAAGACGTCAAAGAAATAATAGATTTACTAAAATCTAAAAATATAAACATTATACTATTATAAATTGCTTATTTTTATATAATGTAATTTATTTTTCTTTCTAAAGACTCTCTTACAGGAATTGTAAGTACATTGACAGATATTATATGGAGATTTACTGGAGATTTCATGGCCCCTGATATTGTTTGCAGAATTGTACGCTACGTGCAGGTAAGTAATGTGCACATTTTCATGCTTCAAAAAGTTATAGGAAAGAATTTAAAAAAAATGTTGCAGTTCAAATTTTTAACTTATTTGAATTGCGTTATTCTGGATTTTTTGCTGTTGCTATTCTGTCTCTCACTGTTCAGATAAACCTACCATTAAAATTATAGACTGATCATGTCTTTGTCAGTGGGCAAATGTGCAAAATCAGCAGGGGGTCAAATCATTTTTTCCTTCGCTGTATAGGCCCAGTAAAATCATCTGTCAAAATTCCAAGATTAAAAACTGAAATGAACATGTTCTAGGTGTTCCACAATGTCTGAAACATTGGACCTAGGAAATGAAATACTGTGTTTTATTTGAAACTTTACTGCAGTGTTTAGGACAGATTGACACTAAAATGGTTAACTAAAACGTGTTAAAATGCCCCTAGTAAAATACATAGGATGTCAAAAAATATATACTTTTGCAGTTTTTTTCTGGCTGTTATTGGGGCCCAACTCCCCAACATATTAACATTTTACATTTTAAAAAATCTTGTTTAGAAACATGTGTCTGATATTTAACCCTGTAATTGCCAATTAAAATACCAGGACACCTACCTGGACAAATACATTTTCATGTTTTTTTTTTCCCATTTGAACTGGTTATGTATACTTTTTATAGGTGAATCCATGATAAAATTGCCTTTTTGTTGTAATTTTGCCCACATTTGTCATGCTAAATTAGTGGGCAATCACAGTTGAATAAAGATACATCAAAAATGGTCCAGGTGTTCTGGACCGCCGAGGTGATCAGTGGAGAGGATACAAGCAGTGAGTAAAACTGTATTTCTCTCCACAAGAGTTTACAGAAATATTTCACTGAATGCCTCAAGGGGAACTTGGTAGCCGCCTCTTGCTGCTCATTGCCAACAGGTGATGACCCACCTGGGAGATCCAGAACACTCGGACTGGACTCCCCACCTGCTGCAAGTAAACTGTGAAGTGGAGCACTGGCCTTCCCTTCTCTCCAAAATGCTCCACCCCAGTTACCCAAACTAAACCACAGAATGTCCTCTATTCTACCTGCCACAAAATATTCTCCCTGGGGTTATCATAAACACCACACTGCAATATGTTCCATGAAACGATGAAAGATGCCAGCCACCACCATACTGCTCTCCCTGTCACAACAACAAAAAAATATATATATATAAATATATTGTTTATAATAAAGTATGTAAATGTAATGCATATATTGTAATAATATTTATATACCATTGCTGTTTTAGGTTGTACTACTATATGCATCAACCTACGTGCTAGTGTCACTTAGTATCGACCGATATCATGCCATAGTTCATCCAATGAAGTTTCTTCAAGGAGGTAGGGAGTCTTTTCATTTTTTAAATTTACTTTTTTAAATGATATTGTTAATATTAATGTACATGATGGCAGATTTGTTTATGTATAATGTAGTACCGTAGAAGTGGCCTCATTCGTTGTTTGGAAGACACAAACAAAAAATGTAAAAAACATGGCCTGATTTGTGGTGAAATCATAAGCGGTAGCCAACAGCTAACTCTCCAGTTGTTGAGGAAAGTAAAAAGTAAGAAGGGTCCTTAAAAATGCCCAGACACTGTAGCAATGAGAAACAGTAATAAAATGTAATAAAACACGCTTAACACCCAAAAATCGTTAGATAGTGTGATTAAATTATCCTATTTGCTCAATTATAAAACCACCCATATTATAAGATGACCCCAAAATTTGAATATGAATTTAGGAAAAAAAGAAAAATCCTGACTATAAGACTATCCTATAGGAAAAAAGGTTTTACTAGCAAATACTAAATCACATGTAAACAATTTTTCATATTTAATAAAAACTATGATTGAGAAAAAATATTTTTTTGTTTTTATTTCCTTTTTTGTCACTCTGCCCCCAGTTATGCACATCTGTCCCCCAGATATGCCTTATACCCCCCTATATGCCACTCTGCCTCCTGACATGCCTTTTAAGCCCATATTATTATTATTTATTATTATTATTATTATTATTTTTATTTTTATATAAGCGCAACAGTTTAGCGCAGCTCTTAATACAATACATAAATTCAAGGGATATGACAAGACAAGAATTGACAGACTAAGACAAACCGATACATTTGGTGGAGAGAGCCCTCCTTGCAAGCTTACAATCTAGAGGGAAAACATATTTGCCTCCAAAAAAACATTATACCCCCCTCCCTGGTGTCTAGTGGGAGCAGTGAGTGGAGGTCTACCTTCGCTGCTGCCGGCACTTCCGCCGGGGCTTCTATGGTGGACCACCGAAAGGTCATGTGATGCTGGCACTCCATCATAGAAGCCCAAGCGGAAGTGCCAACAGTAGCAGAGGATGTCTGCGCGCATCGCACAGACGTCCACCAGCTGCCAGAGAGGAGGATCCGGGTCGCCTGCAGTGCTGCAGGGGATCTGGATCTTAGTCTTGTAGTCAGACTTCTATTTGAGGTCTGATTATAAGACGACCTTGAATATAAGACAAGGGATATTTTTCTAAACATTTGAGCATTTATAATCGAGCAAATACGGTAAGTGAATCCCACACAAACAGTACAAAACTGTTGGACTAAAATGCAGCAAAAAAAACATTGTGTTGGTCACCTCTAATCTAAATCCTTTCAAGCATAAGTAGATAGATTCCCGTCAGCTGCAACATTTTGTCTGAATGAAGGACTTCATCATTAGATTTCTGCATTCAGATTTGTATGAATTGCAATTTTAACAAAATTACCATATTTTGTCAATTTGTACAAATCTCCAAAAATGAAACATTGGAAAATCACAGAATTTCCTTTCATATTTTGTGGGCTCATTCACTCCCACACCTCTCATACATGTCCTCTCACACTCTCATTCACTTTCTGTCTCACACTCTCTGAATGTCTCCCTATCTTCTACTCTGCCATCTTCTGTCTTCTTTCTATGTTTGCATCTCTGGGGACATGACCTCCCAAAGAACTTCTACAAAAATGGAGGAGATATCCAGCAATATTTTGTCCCAAGATAACAGCCAGTTAACATTTGCAAAAATGGAAGAGCTTCTGGTAACATTCGAAGTTCACTGGGAGGTCATCTGCAGAGAGGCAGACAAAAAAAGAAGTTGGAAGGCAGAAGAGAAAAGAACATGGAAATTAAGAACAAGATTATGAGGATGCTAGAGAAGGAGCAAAGCTGCAAGACACGGAAGCAGAAGTGGTAGGCGGAGAAGGTAGGGGCGCATTCAGAGAGCTTGAATGAGAATGACAGTATGAGAGAGTATATTAGACTTAATATGGTCGTTAAACAACAAATTTTGTTTACATAAAGTCCCTGATTTTCATCCAAAAAAAATGGGCAGGAAACTGAATGTACCAAAAAGGAACCAGAAATGTCTGAATTGTTTTTGGACCATTTGCACATGTCTATTCATCATAGATAGGCCTCAATTCCCATGATCATCCAAAGAGAGCTGATATATGGCTCTCTCTGCTAAATATAAATGTATACCTATTTATTCCTGAACAAACCATTTACCAAGCATCTCAGCTTCTTTTGCACTAGTTGCATGTCCAATCTGTTTAAATTATCTTGTAGAATATACTATTCCAAGGATAAAATAATTTCCCAGGTACCTGTATTTTTATATGTTTATATAGAGGTGGCTATCCATATTATTTGTTTGTATTATTTTCTTATTGTCTTGTTAACAGAAAGACAAGCCAAGGTCTTAATTGCAGTTGCATGGACTCTGTCATTCTTGTTTTCAATCCCCACATTAATTATTTTTGGAAAGATCAAGCTTTCTAATGGAGAAATACAGTGCTGGGCTCTTTGGCCTGATGACTCTTACTGGAAACCCTACATGACAATGGTTGCTTTGCTGGTATATTTTATCCCTTTGGTTATTATAAGGTGAGTGTTGCTTAAAATAATTTTTTAACATGAATATACAGCACAAGTACCGTGTTTATGAAGAATAAAAGTAATCTAAGTCCCATATTTGCTCGATTATAAGACGACCCCCCAAAATTTGAATATTAATTTAGGAAAAAAAGAAAATGCCTGAATATATGACTACCCAATAAGAAAAAAGTTTTACTCGTAAATATTAATTCACATGTAAATTTGAGGTCTGATTAGAAGACGACCTTGAATATAAGACAATGGTTATTTTTCATAGCATTTGCTTTGAAAAAAACCTTGTCTTATAATCGAGCAAAAATAGTATTTTACCGCAAAGATTTTCACATTAAAGATGTAGATCAATAGCATTCCATCACCTTCTTAACGCCATCACTATGTTGCATTGTTAAAATGTTATTGTGTCTATATATTTAGCGGCAACTATAGGCTGTAGTGACGTTGCTTGAGTTTCAAAACAAGTTAAATTAAAAATATATTTTTGAAACAAGGCACAAATCACTGACAAATAGGGCCATTAGCTTATGTCTTAATTGTAAATACTAACACAGAAAAATCAACATATTTAACTCAACCTTTTGTAAGACCTTTTTAATGTTACATTTGTCTATTTCTTTGCATGGCCCTTTTCTTATTTTTTTAGTTTATTCATTTTCATTGTTTCATTACCAACTAATTCTATGTTTTCATTATACATCATATGTCGGAAATGGGATATATTTGGGGAAAAAGGGGATTCCAGGTGCCGACACACCTTCGTCTAGGGGTTAATATCTTAAATCCAGGTGGCTCGAATAATCACAAGAAAATACTTCTTTGATGGGAAAATGGAGGGTTTAATGCTGTAATGAAGCCTATGAAGGCTAACACACACAGGGTTACATTGGGAATGAAGTATGTAAAGATTGTGTCTAACTGCAGCAAGGATGGAAAGCTTGTGTCCACTAATGACATACAGGGAGTTCTTATAGGGTGGGATCAAAGGTACATTACTATTGGTTAACTAATAGCAAAAGACAATACTATCACTATTACACAACATACAATTTACAATCCTATAGATAAACTTGTCTCAAAAGACAATACATACAATTTACAATCCTATAGATACAATCCTAGGGATACAACATCAAAAGACAATAGTCACACACTATCTACAAATAGACTATACAGACAATGTAATTTACAATTTACAAAGTTGCCCTTTGATGTGGGCTTCGGGGGCGACATTTGCACTTAAATAAGTCTCTGTCCTTTTTGTGATCATGTGAATTGTACTGGCCAAATATTGTTTGGTTAGGTCAGATCACTTTAAGTCCTTTTACACCTATAATGACTGTAATTTATATTTTTCATATAATTATGTTATAATGCTCCTAAGGTGTCTGACGTAGTCTGCATGCTACCTCCACATCATATTCCCCTGCATATTATATATGTAAATCCATTTGCCATTCTTCTGATTTCTACTACATGTCCTTCTATGTGCTTTAATGTAAAGTAAAATATGAGAAACAACTTACTCAAAATAGAATATATAAATAGAAAGTAATTCAACATAATTGCTGCATCATCTTATATTCTCAGTGATTATTAATAGCAGTATTTCAGAGTTATTATGGCTACTGCTAAAATGTGTTTAATCCAACAAAGGGTCTGCAGTACATGTATTTTAAATAGTGTATTGCTTCTGTCGAAATTAAATCAAAAGTCATAATAGCAGTAAAGTTGTATTCAATGCAATTCATATGTATTATTATGTCTACATTCTGTATTTTTTACTTTTTTTACATCTATATTCTTACCAGGTGATTTTTAGACTACCCGCAGCCCCCCTGGCAGGATGCGGCCAGGACTACCTGCTGACATCACACTGATGTCACGGATTAGTCAGCTGATGTCAGTGGGCATTCTGAATGCTAAAACAGGGCATGCTCCATTTAAGGGTTAATGGATGGGAGAGGGGATTTTCGGGAGTGTCGACCCAGAGAAACAGTGCTTCTCCCAGATTATGTGTATATGCCAGAGCTCGGCAGCACATAAATTATTTATGATGGTGAACGGTGCTGTCAAAATGCTTATAACCTGGCCTAAGTATATGTTGTATGGCCATTAAGGGAATTACACAGCCTGTAACAAAATCCAAAAAAGTACACGCCTCAGCTTACAAATTGTTGGGGTCAGGGCACTAGCCCCAGTTTTGTTAATAAGCCCAACACTTAACATCTCATTAAAATTTGCATGCGTCAAGACTTCAGATCAGCAGGAGTACACTGGTTCTGGTGTGCCATCAGGAAACAAGTCCCATGGGTGCCCCCAGGATTTTTTTCTGAGGTGGGCAAAATATCCTCCCTACCTTCCCTTCTCCCACCCCAATATCTCCTTACTTCATCCCCATGGCCTACCTTTGTTGGCTCAGGAGAAGGGTTTTCTGGTTGGAGGCAAGTGTTAGTTACCCATAATAGGAAAAAGGATATGACCACCTTAGTAGTAGCTAACAGATCATCATGAATTGGCACAACATGAGAATTTTAGTTTACAAAAGTGGGGTGTTAGATTAGTCACCACTACCCCAGACTAATTGTAAGCTCCCAAGAGCAATGCTCCCCTTCTGCTATTGCACAAGTTTGTTAGTGTGTCAATTTAAATTATTTTTCTTGTAACAGTGCTGATGCTATGTAAAAAAAAAATGTAGTTGTACTCCCTTTCCCATGATGTTTAACATACTAGACAGACTGAGATTAATGGGAGCTGGAATATTATGTAACCATATGGAATACATTTTCACAATAATACTACCTTGTGTCTGCAGCCTGCAAACTGTGTCTCTGCCTAGGTGAGTGGGTTGTGTCTATAAGAAAGTAGCTAGCAGAGTAAAGGGGATATTATCAGATAGAAGAATACAAGAAGAGAGCAGACCAAACTACTCTGACAGCAGATTTTTTATTCTACCCCTACTCCAAACAGCCTACTGTTTCTACCTCCCCTACTGCTGCTCCAGTGGGCCTCTGAATTTCCAGGGGAAATATTTAGAAAATTAGAATAGGCTTATAAGCCTTATTTTTCTAAAGTTTAATGGCTTCTTTGTATGACTTCATAGTTTTATTACTATGATGAGTAGTGTAGGTGTCAAAATGGACAAAAAAGACAGCAATCATACAACCATCACCAATGGACATTCACTTTGGATTATCTATTATTCTCTGATCTTGTATTTAGTTTTATATTGTTTCACTGCATGTCTTTTCTTACTTTGTCTATTTTTTAAGCAATCATACTTTTGTTATCCCTGTAATCATTTCAAGGATATATCATTTGTCAATTCATTTGTGCATTAAGTATTTTTCTTCACAACTGAAATTTGTCAAGGTGCAATTTACATTATATTCAGTGTTGCCTATGTAACTATGGGTACAGCTTGTTCAGTTATCTGACAAGAGCATTAGAATTGTATTTGCTACTTGAAAACATACCAAATGCAAAAACAGAATATTTATATGTTGACCCCTTGGGCACCAATGTAATTCTCAGTTTGTCAGACCCTAAAGTGTGGGCCAATTTTTGTTATGTTTGCTATAGTTATATCTGCACGACAAACTTATAAACAGCTTACAATTTATATAGTTAAGCAATATGGATTGCATGACAGATCGGATTAAAAGCTATACATGTATTAAACACAAGCTAGCTAAAATTAAAATACAAATTTACACAGAGATGATGCCCTTTTTGCATCTCTGTGGTACAGAGATGTTTGGACTATAATTCCCATGGTCAAAATGATTTTGTGTATGGCTCATCAGAACTGAAGTGCCCAAAAGAGCATTTAAAAACTATTTATATGCAAAAAATGTATATACGTATTTTTTCTAGTTTATTAATGGAGGAGGAAGACTTGGCAGTGTGGACACCAATGATGTCACAACATCTGATCCCTGCCTGTAATTGCATTTTTGCTCATTTGCTTTTCATGTGATATGATAAATGCATGGAGCCCCACCTGAGCCCATTTAACATATCTTTAGCAGGTGGCTTGTGTCGGGACCACAATCTCTGAAGGTCTAGCACATTATTGTCCAGCTGGGTGCCTATGGGCCTTATCCAACACTCCAGAACTGTTTGTTGCTATTTTGTCTTTTGTCAGAATAAAATAGTGTCCCATGCATGATGCACGGTGTGCATATGGTTTTTATATTACGTATAAACCTTTTTGCAATAGGCTATTATTTATTAGCTCAAATTGGACTAATAAACTACATGACAACCAAGAAACCAAAGCTGGATTAAAGCATTTATCTCCGTTTTAAAACATATTTCCATTTTGTCAGAAAAAAGAAAAAATGTAAGTGTCAGACAACATACAATGCGTGATTCCACTCCATTGAAAAAGTAGAAAGGCCCCCTCTATCAGGGCCTGGGTTTATCAGGTAGATGAGATAAGGAGGGTTTGGTGAAAACAGGCTGTAGGACAGTTTGAGACATATGTGGAAACCTGGTTGATCTGGATCCACTTCACCTCTTTTGTGGAGTTTGGTGTTCTGCTGGGGCAGAGTCCCACTTAAGGGGCCCACAGTCACTTCTTATCTTATCTGGCTCTCTCCAATTAAATTCTTAAAATACTAGCCCCACCTTTTCTCCTCTTCCTTTCACCTTTACCTCTTTCTATGTCCCAGCAGGTGCATAATGGGCGCTATGGTTGGATGTCAGTGGAGTCACCAGCTTTCATATTTAGGGGGGCACATGGAGGGACAGGGACCAAACTTATCTCTTTGAAGTAAAGACCTTGATTGAAATATTCAATTCAAAATAACAGCTGAACTGGCAGTTATTTTTTATTCTTTAATATTAGCCCCTGCTGCCTATATACATATATATATATATTATATATGTATATATATATATATAGTATTATATATGTATATATTAGACCCTACTGCTAATATATATAATATAGACCCTGCTGCTAGCATATACTATATCAATATTTGCCCCTGCTGCCACATTATATATATATATATCAATATTTGCCCCTTGCCTGCCAATATATATATATCAATAATTTTGCCCCTGCTGCCAATATATATATATATATCATATTTGCATCTGCGCTATATACTTATATATTATATATACTAATATATTTGCCCCTGCTTGCCAATATAGTATATATTATATATATATAAATAATATAAATACTATATTTCGCCCTGCTGCCAATATTATATATATATTCTTATATATATTAGACCCTGCACTCCCTTGCATGCAATCACTCCCTCCGCTACCACACCAAAAAATAAATATTTGCCACTCTGACTGCAGATCGGGGAAGACAGTACAGTCTTCCCTCCTTCTTACTGCACCGTGACATTGAGAGGTCTTCACCTCCGTAATCATCCCCAGAGTCCCTTTGTACCCCCATTCACTAAACCACATCTCTCTTTTACCTACTCCCTGTAGTTCAGGTATAGATTTCGTCATATTCTGTCGCTCAGCGTGAAATGCCGGCACTGCGACCGAGGCCTCATGGTTGCTGAAACCTTATTCCTGAACAACTGCTCGGCGCCTCTCTCTCTCCTGCGGCTGCACAATAAAGAAAAAAACAGCGTTTCAATTGGGAGGGCACAGCATGATGTAGGGGGGCCATGGCCCCATCTGGCCCCCCTGCCGATGCCATTGTTGGATGTGGCTTAGAGATCCAGCCCTTGGCCTGAGGGTTTCTCATGGGCTTGTATTAGCAAAGTCTCATTTATTGTTTGCTCATTTTGTTAATTTGTATCATTGACTTGTTTTCGCTTAACTGTGTGATAATAATACATACTATTATTCTTTATTGTATACGTATGACGCCTGCTTCGGCTGTTTTTCAAGCCCCTTTTTTTTCTGTACCCGTTCCCCTCTTGCTGCCTTTCATCAATACAACACATACATACAATAAATCAATACATTTTTATTTAAAAATGAATATATCACTGCCTTTAAACTGCATAAAACCATAATGTTTGTAATAGAGTTCAAATAAGATGAAATTAAACTAATTAACATATCTAGATGGCATTCTTAACAGCCATTGTCTTATAAAGATAATATGATTTCCATACACAAAATGCCATGTTAGCATGGTTTAAATGAAGCATGATGACGCTTTAGCAAAGTGGTATCCAAGCAACACACATTGAATGTGATAACATTTCACTTCATTTTAGTATATGATTTTTAACATTATTTAGACATTGCTGGCAAATTATGATTATATATCATACCCACAAACATTTTACACCCATTAAAAAAAAAAAACAAATCAAAGAAATACCTAAGTTTGTTAAGTCACAGATATTCTGCCTTCCTGTGAAAGACTGATTTTGAAGCCTTTGACAGCCTTTTGAATTATTTAACATCCCAAGATGTTGTAAGAGGAAAGGCAAGCTAAAGACTATAGTATTAAGTAGTGTATCAGATTATTTGGGATAATTACAGAAACATTTTACATACAGACAGTAATATTATCATCATGTGTCTTGTTTGTAATACACCAGCACTAGTAGCCTCATCTAAACCTCAACAGCTATAGATACATCAAGTCAGATATAGAAGCCAAAGCTATCAGAAGCTTTTTTCAGATTAGCATTAGGTTTATAATAACAACAGAGAATATATAGATTTAGTAATAAATAAAACTATGATGGCATTTAGGCCGAGTTGCCACACATATATCTCCATAAAATATGGTATGATTTTACTATAATATTTTAAAGGTATAGAACTTTGCTAGTAATTGACATTTGCAGATATTTCTGCATAGAGTAAAAAAAAAAAACATTTAGGCAATATATTTACATTGCATATATGTCACATATATCACCCTCTATAATAAATTACAATATGGTATGATTTTACTGTGGAAATTGAAAGATATACAATAAAGTTCCCAGTATCAGCATATTCCTTAGAAACTGACATTTTGCAATATTTTTATATGGGGTAAAAACAAAATCTACCATTTGACCAATATGTTTACAATGCAGATGTGTCATATATATATCCCACTCTATAATATATTATACCGGTAACATGTTGTGATTTTACCGTGGAAAGTTAAAGATATAAATCCCCAAATACCAGCATATTCCTTGAATTCAACATTTTCCAATATTTCTGCGCCGCGGGGGATCTGGATCCTAAACCTAATTATAGGCTGCACAACCACTTTAAGGGGGGTGCAGCCTATAATAGGGTAATTAAGGAACGGTTCACGTGAACTGATCATTTTTTAAGAAATGGTTCGCGCAAAGCAGTAAGAACCGGCTGAATCCCACCACTTTTCTGATTTCAAAATAATATTTAACTATATTAATGACATTTTAACCCATGTAAAGTTATATGTATATTTAGCAGCGATATGCACGACAAGCAAAGTTGATTTGCTTTGCTGCATTTGTTTTTGGACAACAAATTTCATTTAATCAACCCCTTTTTTGTGAAATTCAAGGGAGAGGTCTGTACTATATCTGGTACTGATGAGGGATCTGATATAACACCTGCATGTGCATAATGTGGATCATAGTACACAACCTCTAGAGCGCCAAACGTTGCTTTACTGTGCCATTGTTCTTAATATCCCAGTAAGCTCATGCAAACCACTTGCTTGGGCCCCAACCAGCAAGGAATGTGAATAAATCAATGGGTTTAGGGGAAAATTGTTTTACTATTATTTTGTTTTACTCTCTGCAGCTTTTATATCAAATAATCATCTAATATATATTCTTGTTATTTACCTGTTCTGATATAAAGTATCTACCGCATTCCAAGGATGTATGATAGTGTTGGTGACTTAATCTGTGCCACAGTAACTAGGTGAAGTAAAAATTATGCTAATTAGATGGGCTAGTAGAGTAGATGGGGCTTTTGGGGCAGTGGGTATGGTACATTTTCCAGCTGTGCTTCAAAGTGTCCCTGGATTTTTTTTTTAAATGTTGGAAATTATGGGCATGCACTAGCAGACAGACACATCCAGCCACTTCCTATGTAACTGAATTCCCCCAATATCTTAAAAAAATAAAAGAATTGATCCTCTAGACTGAGTAAGGAATGTGGCATGTGGCCTAGCTAGGGACTGGTAATTGATAGACACAAACAGCCCCTTGGTGCAGGACTGATTTTCCCCAATATTTGAAAAATTAAAAGAACTGATCCCCCAGAGTAAGGAATGTGATAGAGCAGTAGCACTAGGACCTCACTCACTTTAAATATTGAGTGCTAGGTAACCTAATTTGGGCAGACTGACTTCCAATGTGTGGGGAGAGTTGTGTTCCTTTGGGGCTGAGTATGTTGCCTATCCTAGGAAAAAGGACTCTGGTGGATAGGCATGGAAACAGTTGCTGGGAAGCTAAGGAAACATTGGCCAGATAGCAGCTTTCTGATCCCTATAGAGCAGGCATGTCCAAAGTCCAGACTGATACGGCCCCCCAAGTGAGTCCCGGGACTTGGCGTCATCAGCCGGCGCAGGGAGAAGGAAAGCCGCGAAATCTCGCGACGTCCGAGATCGTGAGATTTGGGCTTTCCTTCTCCCTGCGCCGGCACACACAGCCACAAGGGCATCTGATGAAGAAATTGTAGGGGAGGGTGTCACACATCGCACGGCCGGCCGGCCGCCTGCCCGCCAGTGGAGGTCCCGCCTCTATGCTGACAGGGGCGGGCTCTCCACTATCTCCCCGGCAACCGAGGAAGCCAGGGAGATATGTCAGCAGGAGAGCCGGCCCCCACACTCGGCGTCCCATCTCCCACATTCGGCAATCAAGGATACCGGGGAGACGGCTCAAGGGAAGGGGCGATCCCAGCACTAGGTATCACGTCTCCACGGCGATCGAAGACGCCGTGGAGACGTGTCTAATAGGGGACCGTTCCCTGCAACCCACGGCCCCCAAAAATTTAATTGTTCAAAAAATGTCAGGCAAAATGGTCGGCCCTCGCACATGTTCACTTCATCAAATCTGGCACTCTTCGAAAAAAGTTTGGACATGCCTGCTATAGAGGGTCAGTAGTAGGAGGTAGTGGTAGTTCTTCAAGGTAGGCTTTGACAACTTCAGAGGTGCGTGTCTGACTTTGCCCAAATTGCTGTTGCTTTCCCATAACCCTTTGGTCACATGTACTCTGGGGTATCTTACATGCAATCTTTCAGCTCCTGGATCAGCCTTCTGATAAGCGTTTCAACCTCTAAGTATAATATGTTGCCTGGAAACACCTCACTGTTCCAGAAAGTCATGCATTTTTTTGAGGTGGGTAAGTAAGGGGAATGACCTGACCCAAAGTGTCAGTGCTCTGGCTTAACTTCTTAATCACATCTCTGAATGGCTTTAGGACTGCCACCACTTGCCCCATTCCCCTCTGCTTAATGAGCTGGACAGCCCAATGCTCTGCTGTGAAGAACATGAAAAGAAGAACCCCTGCTGCTGTAGGATCCACTCTGAGACATCCAGAGTTTCAGCAAGTGACATGTCCTGTGGTGAGGTAAACCTGTGTTCTCCTGCCCCTCAGCTGCTGGCTTGCCTTCCTGCTGCTGTGAATGTGTCCTGCAATCTTACAGCACTTTTCAATGAGTTTCAACAGCCTACACTGCCCGTCAGTTGAAATAGCTGCCTTTACCACAACATGTAGTATATGTGTCGCGCAATGCAAACCCACAAAGTCCCCATCTCTAACTGCTTTCACCATGGTAGCTCTGGGAGCTATAGATTCCTGGACCTGTACACAGCCTGTGAGGAAATGCTGCCACTACAGGGTCTACAGGGAATGGTGCCTGGAGATGGACTATTTGGATTTCCCCAGCGGTTCAGTGTACTCCGGGGAGAAGTGGCAGTAGGCAGTTGGAGTAGGTTTGAGTATTAGAGGGGGGCCATGGGGGATTCATGGAGTGGCTTCTTACCTGCCTGCCTCATCCCCTCAATTAGAGTTCTCTCTTGTTATTGTGATAAGTCTCGGTGCTGTATTGCTATGCTACAGTGCCACCGGGGATCCTGAGGAAAGGTGTTTTCCGCTAGCTCAACCTCCTAATTGAAGTCTTGTATTCCTGGTAGCTATGGGGAGAAAGAAGGAGGGTCTGTATCCAGTGGGGGTACGGGGTGGTCCCCTTACAAACACCAAACTGGATGGACACATGAGCTCAGTTTACAAAGTGACACAAAGTGGCTTAAAAGCAATTATTTTGACCCAAAATACCCTAGCATACCTGGAGACCCTCAGGAGCATTACTTGAGATCATCCCAGAAGCTACCACAGTACGATTCCAAAAGAGGGAAGCTGGGCCCACAACTACAGGATGGCGACGATCAGCCTTTCCTTCATACATTTCATCATGGAATGGATACATTTATAGGCATGCCACAGAGGAAAGCTACTGGTAAAACCACCCATAACATTGCTAAAGAAGGTCACAGCTGTGAATCAAAACTAAAGGCAGTATCTTCAGATGCATCACCACCACCTTCGCCAACTCACAAGGAGTTACTACCTTCAGCAAATTGCCTCTGCGCCTTCAGACGCAGCCAAAACAGCTGGAAGTAGCAAAAGCACTGTGGCCATCAATCCATTCTAGATTCCAAGAACTGTCTTCTAAAATTGAGTCTACATTGGCTCAAATCTCAGTTAACTCCTCTAAAATCACCACACTGGAACAAAGGCTGAGTGATAATGATGGTGCCCTGATCCAAACACAGGAAACTACAAGACACAACTCCGTGGCTAAACAAACTTTAAATAACAGGATCAAAGACTTGGAGAATCATAGCTGTAGGAATTATTTTGCGATCAATTAACATACCGGAATCTATCAAATCTCAATAGCTTCTTAAAACTTTACATGAGTTGCTGGCTTAATCCCTGAACCTTCCAAATTCCATAGAGAGGCATAGGAAGGGCCAAGAAAGATCAGGTGCCCATGCAAAACATATACCGGTGATAATGCATCTCTTAAATTCCCTTGACAAAGAAATAATCCTATCTACATACAAAAAGTGCTCTGAACTTGTGATCATCTCTCACAGGTTATTGATCTTTCGGGACTATTCAGTGCAAGGTACTGCCAGGCGTAAAATGGTCTATGAGTGTGATATGGATTGGAATGACAAATTCAAACACATAAATGAGGCTATGAGCACATCTTACTTAGATTATACAAATAATCCGCAAGAAAGTAAAAATCACTATCAACAAACAAAACACCTACTGGATACCTTTTTTCAAGTTAAGGCACAATCTCAATTAGAATATGCATGCTTTGGAAAAGCCAAGGAGGCCCAAACATAGCATTACACAAATCACAACCTCCCCCGGTAGGTTGGAAACTACCCCCCACTTATTATTAAAGCATTTCTGGATCATTTCTCTAGACTCTATGCTGCCACACCTAATGATTTAAATCGAGCTTGGAGGTACTTAAAAAGGCAGCCCATCCCAAATTGAACCTGGCACAAAAGAGATATCCAGGGGGTGGATGTCTCAGGGGCTTAGGTCTGATCAGCCATATCTGCCTTACACAACAAAAAGACATCTGGTCCCAGGTATCCAGCTGAATTCTCTAAATTATTAAAACCGCACATAACACACACATATTAGTAGATCTTCAACATTGTATGTAGAACCTGTCAGGGGATGGCAAATTTGGGGTCTGGCTATGGTTGTTACATGCTGTACATCTCAGTTTTTGTTTAATGATTAAAATGTAATAAAAAGAATTTAAAAAAATATATAGTTTCCAACATAAAACCAAAATGCCGCAAAACATATAAATGTGATGCGTGCTTTATTTTGTTTCTCTATAACTTTCTTTTTATTTTCTCATCCTCACCTTGGGGGGCCTGGACATGCCTAAAACTTGGGGCAGGGGCTATGCATTCCAAAAGCAACGCAACATTTTAGAAAGCATTCTCTACTTCTTTTCTAATGCATCTCACTATACAATCCATTAATATGGATGGACTCAATACTCCCCACAAGCAACGATTGTTGTTTCAAGAAGAAAAAAAAGAATTTTATCGATATGGATTCCAAAAACACATTTTTCTCTCTTCTCTTACTCTTATTACCATACCATATTGCTCCATGGGGGGGGCTCACTTGGGAGACCTAGAGTCCCACAGACACAGGCTGTACGCCATTATTAAATTAGTGGACTTAAAACCTATATCATTATTTGTTTGTACTGTGTCTCTACCTCTCTCTATGGGCTTTAAAAACAATTCACCTCAAGCCTGTTTGTTTTGTTTTTATTCAATATCAATGGAGTATTTTGAGACACCACACTTTCCCTCCTCCTGACTTTTTTTTGAAAATACTGGCCTGCTGTGACCTTCACTTCTTTTGGCCGAAAATTTGCCTTGCCCCCCCTAAAAAAAAAAAACACGTTTATAACCTATGTGCCAGCCTTTGACCTTGGAATGCTATATATATATATTTGCCTTGCCCTTTGTACTGGAACTGTGATTTGTTTATGATCTACAATGAGGTTTGCCTTACACATAATTACTTCATGCAATCTTTGTGGGACTGTATTTTTATTATTGGTGACATTAAAACACCTCGCTTACCAAATCTGCGCTACGCTATATCCCTATTATGACAATATATAGTTATAGCATTTTTTGTCCAATTTACATGTGTTACTTACTTTTAATAAAAATGGTTAACACACCAAAAAATATTGCAACATGAATTCCTCTTTTGAAGCTGTAACTCTGAAATGTTTCAGACAAGTTGCCTCTAGCTTCAATGTAAACTGGCTGACTAATCTACCATACACCATATGCTGCTAAGTGACTAATAGCAGTCAGAAGACCACTTCTTCCAAGGTTATATCCAAAACATACATTGATAATAACCCCAAATTAATAATAATGCCTTCTTTTGTGCATATTTAGAATGGAGAAAGCACACCCAACAAAAAGAATACAAACATGGCTAGCCCAAATGAAGACGTTTGGAAGGAATTGTGTGGTTGAAGTAGCAAGTGTGACATCTATGACCTTCATAAATTGCAAAAATAAAATAATAGATGCAAGAATTACCTCTGTGTTGAGCACAGGAGAGAAAATAAAATCAAAATTCTCTACTTTGATTTGTATTGTTCCACAACATGAGGGAAGGTTACTTATGGCTCCTATAGGTTCACTTTCCCTCTGCATATACCACGTCTAGGCCAGCTTGGAAAATTGAAATTAACTGGGAAGATATAAATTTAATGACCGGAGAAATGTTTAATAATAATTATAATAGATATTTTTTTCTATTTGGTATAAATACATTGTTTATCATCTGTTTTTCTATGCACTGTGACTATTGCTTTGTTCATAAAAATGTTCCTTTATTAAGTTCTGCTTTTGTCTGTGAAGACTCACATTACCCGATTGAAATCACATTGATATTGTGTTAAACCCCCGTGCATGCTCAAAATGCATTGTTTTCCATTGTCCTTAAGGGGTTAATTTGGGGGGTTAGTCTGTTTTGCTTTGGGAACCAAGGCACCCCATTTTTAATGTGTTTCCAAAAATGTATACCATTTTACAACATGCAGGAAGGTGATATATACGTGGTACCCGGTTCCTTCAAGGCTGTCTAAAATATACCCATGAAGTAGAATATTATATGTGTGGACAAGTTGGCACAATGATACCGATTTGGCGGAACTGTCTCAAAATCCTTAAATTTTGGTCTGCATTTTTAGATGGTATTACAAGTCACCCTCAAAGGCCAATTTTTCATGTTTTAATTACAGTAAATTGGAAAATTGGATGTTCTCATCCACCCACATTACTGAGGTATTGTACTACCTCACATCTAACAGAATCTCCAAACAAATGGCTTATATAGCATTTAATACACTACTATCTTTTAGTTGAACTTAGGAATGTACCCTTTTGTACCTTTTAGGTGCTTGCTGATTCCTAAAGTTTCCTCTTTTCTATGTAATCTACCTTCCTTTCTACTTCTTCTGGTTTTCTTATCTGATTGTTTTCTTTGACAACATTATATATGTGCTAATATTCAGTGTGATGGATATGTTGAATAATAAAATAATAATAAAAAAAAAATTACTATAATTGCATAGCATCTTCAATCCACTCCAGTACATTTTCTGCAGTAGACTTGACACTAGCAGTATGGTAGAAAGATGAACTTCAATCTCAGCTGAATCTAATACTTTCATTGACTGTCTCAGTCTCCTTGTTATCGAAGATTTACATGAACGCACAAAGTAAGTTAAAATTAAGGTTTGTACGAATCAAAGATAAATATTTAGTACCTAAGACCCTGGTGGTGATAGTATAATTCCAATTGAGTTATATTTGGAATTTATATGGAATTGGTTTGGTGACGTATAATGGTAATTCTGTTTCACGTAAAAAAAAAAATCTGTGTAAGCTTCCATTGTGAATAATGCCCCACAATATAAAGGTGTGGAGCACTATTTCTACTTCAGTTTCTATTAGAGCCACTCATATATTGGATTAAATAAAGAGGGATAACATAAAGGGCAAAGAAAAAACAACATGTATAAAATGTCCCGAAACCTAGGGCAAGACAAGACACCAATGCCCCAAAACCCAGAGAATGAACTTCAGCAAAAAAAATACTGATATTAAGCCTGATATGTGCAAGAAATGTGAAAAGATGGAAGAGAAAACCTCAATCTATTATTATTCTGTTGATCCATATCTGCTATACTGTTTCCATGTGTTATTTGATCTATACCCTCAGTGCTGAGTTTACATGTGATCATGTGATTTCCAGTTGATACATACCTGCAATGCTATGTTCCCATGCATTATTATTGTATACCTGCAAATACAGGATTTGTATGTCTGATTCTGATTTAGTGTGACAAATATCTTTTTGGTGTGGTAGCAGAGGGAGTGATTGCGTGCTAGGAAACGTGAAGCGGGGCCCAGGGAAATTATATATATATATATATATAATATACACACCTGTGTGTGTAATCTCATGCACTTCTTAGTGTGTCCCTGAATGGCATGTACAGTATTAATATTAGATATATTAATATTAGACCTTGCTGCCAATATATATTACTATTAGCCCCTGCTGCTGATATACCGTATTTGCTCAATTATAAGACAACCCCCCAAAATGTTAATATTAATTTAGGAAAAAAAGAAAAAGTCTGAATATAAAACTACCTTATAGGAAAAAAAGTTTTACTAGTAAATACTAATTCACTTTTTAATAAACTATGATTGAAAAAAAATATTTTTTTGTTTTTATTTCCTTTTTATTTGCCACTGTGCCCTAGTTATGCACATCTGCCCCCAAGATATGCCTTATACCCCCTTATATGCCACTCTGTCCCCCAGAAATGCCTTATACACCCATATATGCCACTCTGCCTCCCTGACATGCATTTAAACCCCTATATGCCTCCAGAAAACCATGCCACTGTTAACCCCCATGCCACTGTTAACCCCCTCCCTGCCAATCTTAACCCCCCACTTACCAGTGCATCCTTTTATTTGTGATCCGTGTTCAGGCTCCCTGGTGTCTAGTGGGGCAGCCGGTGGAGGTCTGTGTGATGCGGACCTCCACTGCTGGTGGCCAGTACTTCTATGACGAAGCGCCGGCATCGCATGACCTTCCGGTGTTCCACCAAAGAAGCCCCGGCAGAAGTGCTGGCAGCAGCGGAGGTTGTCTGTGCACATCCCGCAAACGTTCACTGGCTGCAGGATGCGCACAGACAACCTTCGCTGCTGCCGGAGTGAAGCACCGGAAGGTCATGTGATGCCAGCTCTCCGTCATAGAAGCCCCCAGAGGAAGTTCCAGACGCAGAGGCTGCCAGAGAGGAGGATCCGGGTCCTCTGCAGTGCTGCAGGGGATCTGGATCTTACCCTTGTAATCAGACCTCCATCTGTCCCAAAGTGTACTACAAGTAAATGAAAAAAAACAGTCTTGTCATTAAGGGGTTAACTTTACCTTTAGGCAGTAAACTGAGATCCTGCAGACTCAAACAATCTCCAAACTACACCTTGAATAAAAAATACACACATAAGCTAGATCTTAATTTACCAAGATATCACCCAAACTTTGTAGTGTAATTGAAAACCTAAACATAATTTCAATGTCTAAATAAAGACACAATTCAAAATTGTCAAGTTAACCCCTACATACGGAGTGAAATCTGGGTTTTAAATTAGGATAAACCAGGCATATTCAAATTTTTTTTCTAGGAGAAGAAATTGTGTTGAAATTAAACTTTTAACATGCATATCTTAATTATCTTTTTTTTTCTTTTCAATAAAAGTGTGATTTACTTCATCGTAATAAGAACCATATGGGCAAAGAGTAAAGCACATGCAGTGATAGTGTCCAACTGTTCTGGTAAGTAAAGTTGTTTCCTCCCACACATTACAGGTGTTTCACAAAAGCAGTCATGCACATATAGTGCATTCTGAAGATAGCTAAAAAAAACCTTTAAAATTAGAGAATATCTGAATATATTTTATCTGTCCCCCTGACAACATGTTGTGTTTGTGTCCTTGGAAACCTATTTTTGTTTTTTTTGTTAACAATAATTTCATGCATTTCATTTGAACATGGTAATTCAATGAGTACAAAAGTATTATAAGAATTTTTGGAAACTGACATAGTATAAAAGAAAGCAATGCTAGTGCTACTATCAGCCAGATGCCTGATGTCTGTAAAATTATATCAAGAAGGGGCAGTATGAGGCGTCCTTTATTTATATCCATATATCCTGGCCAAGTGGAAAACACCAAGTGTTATTATTATTGTTATGTTTATTATTTATGATATATTTAAAAACAAAATTGTTCTCTATACATAAATGTATGCTTCCTAATGCAAGGAGACTAAATAACAAAATGGAGGAACTAGAGGCAATAGCATTCACTAAGCAATATGACATAATAGGCATAACGGAAACATGGTGGGATGAGACCCATGATTGGGCAGTTAACTTAAATGGTAACACGTTATTTAGGAAGGACAGAAAAAGCAGGAAGGGTGGTAGAGTATGCTTGTATGTTAACATGACCTAAAGTCTAATATTAAGCAACTTAAATGTGACAAGTACAAATGGGAAGCTTTATGGGTAAATATCAACTTGGGTCAAAAAAAGGAAATCCACCACTGGTTGCGATATGTTATAAATCACCTAATGTTAATACTGATGAGGAAGAACAGCTGTTAGAGCAAATTGAGAAAGCTACAGTAAGTAGCAGGTTAAGTTTTGGATATTTTAATTACCTGAACATAATTTGGGACAGAGGGACTAGTAGTTCTTCAAGGGGATTCAGGTTTTTGAACCTGTTAAATGACACCTTCATGTCACAAGTGGTGCAAGCACCAACTAGAAAGGATTCTTGTCTGGATCTTGTCATAACAAACAATGTTGATCTACTGTCAAACATTCAAGTGGGGGTGCACTTGGGTAATAGCGATCACAATATAGTGTCTTTTGAAATAAACTCAAAAAAGAAATTGCACATGGGAATACTTAAACATAATTTTAAAAAGGCCAGTTTCAATAAGATAAGGGCAGCTTTACAACATATTGGCTGACATAAACTCTTTAGAGATAAAAACCAGCGATCACAATATAGTGTCTTTTGAAATAAACTCAAAAAAGAAATTGCACATGGGAATACTAAAACATAATTTTAAAAAGGCCAGTTTCAATAAGATAAGGGCAGCTTTACAACATATTGGCTGGCATAAACTCTTTAGAGATAAAAACACTGAGGACAAATGGAGTATCTACAAACAAATATTAGAAAGATACACTTCTCAGTATGTACCATTGGGTAATAAATATAAAAGAAACAGATTAAAACCAATGTGGCTTAGTGGGTAAGTAAACCAAGAAATTAAAAATAAGAGAGGGCTTTTAAAGCATTTAAATCAGACAAATCAGAGGCATCCTATATAAGATACAATGCATGCAAAAAGATGATTAGATTAGCTAAACTAGAAAATAAGAGGGGGATAGCCAAAGAAACCAACCCCCAAAAATTAAATAGATCCTAAAAAAACGAAAAAGGAAAGTGTAGGTACACAAAGATGGGAGTTAATGAGGACGAAGAAAAAGCAGAAACTTTAAATAACTATTTTTTCTCCATATATATTAAGGAGGAAGCTATAGCAATGAATATGCAAATGACTACTGCAAAACATTTGCATACAAATTGGATTGGATGACTCAGGACAAGGTGCTGCACCAACATCTAAAAAGTATAACCCTCCTGCCCCCGTTCACAACCCTCAAACCCATTAAGCCATAAGCATAAAAAATTTACGAATAATCTACACCAGGGGCGTAGAAGCTTCAGGGCCCCGGTGCGAGAATATGTTAAGGGCTCCCCAACCAGGGGCGCACCTAGAGTATTTGGCACCTGGGGCGGATCCTGTATGTGGCACCCCCCCACACACACTTTACAACTGCATAGCTTCTACTGTTATATACTGACGCAGACATTGGAGGTGGGACAGCATTACTGTTATCATTATATACTGAGCCAGACATTGACGGTGGTACAGCATAACACTTATCACTATATACTGGAGGCAGACATTGAACGGTGGTTACAGCATAACACCTATCACTATATATAGTGGAAGGCAGACATTTACGCACAGGTGGTACAGCATAAACAACCTATCACTAATATAGTGAGGCAGACATCGACGGTGGTACAAGTCATAAAACTTATCAATCATATATACTGAGGCAAGAAATTGAACGGTTGGGTACAGCATAACACCTATCACTATATGCTGAGGCAGACAATGACGGTTGTACAGCATAACACCTATCACTATATACTAAGGCACACATTGACGGTGGTACAGCGTAATCCCTATCACTATACATTGAGCCAGACATTGACAATAGTGCAGCATAACTCCTATCACTATATACTAAGCCAAACATTTATGTGGTGTAGGCCTACCACTTCATTAGTAGCAGGGATGCACCAAAACGAATTCTGGACTGAAACAGAAAATGCAGCATTTACCTGGCTGAAACCGAATATGACCCCCCACACCATAAAAAAATCTAACACTTTTATTTAAAGTAAGTAACACACCAAAATAGGACAAAACAATTAAATAACAATATTAATATATACTAATTGTTTAAACAGGCAATCACAGATTCCTATCATGCCCAGATTTTTCCAGATGTTACTTGCAGACTGGCATGATAGGAGTATGATTGCCCTATCTACCCCTTCTCACTCCCTTCTGCCCTATCTACCTCTTCTCACTCCCTTCTCCCTATCTACCCCCTATCCCCCGTCTCACTCCCTTCTCCCTATCTAACCCTCCTAACTATCTACCCTCTCCCTCTTTGAAGTCCTGCGGTGAGGGTGCAAGGCCTCTGTATGGAACAGTGTGATAGGAGTTATGATGTACTTTAGAGCATAATTATATAATGAAAAATACATTGGAAATGGTACAGCATAACACCCATCACTCTCACACACTTACCAATCCACACATACCAATCCACACATACTAATCCATATTTACCAATCCACACATATACTAATCCACACATACTAATCCACTCATACTAATCCACACATATACCAATCCACACATATACCAATCCACACATACCAATCCACTCTCACTGAATGCTTTCCTACCTTTCCTCTTTTCTCCTTACAGCTCATTTTCCTCCTCTTCACTCCTCTTCTTCAGTTCTTCTGTCTTCTTCTGGTTCCGAGGGCACAGACAGCGGTGGGCGCGCCTTCAGTGTTGTGCGCTGGGATCTAACAACAAACCCCAGCGCACAGCAGCTGTTGCTGCGTGGATCGCAAGGGAGCGGGATCGGAGGTCTTTAACAGACCTCCGGCTCCCTTGAGTGATTTTAAGCCGGGTTCAAGGGAGATCCTGTTAAAGACCTCCGATACCGCTCCCTTGCGAGCCTGCTCCTCCAGCGTCGAACATTACTGTCTGTCTCGGGAGGGGTGACGGGTGCCCCTGATGAGTGGCACCCGGTGCGGACCGCCCCCCCCCGCCCCATGCTAGGTATGCTACTGCCCCCAACCCATCTACCCCCCTTCTCACTATCTAGCCTCTTCCTACCCCTACCTTCTCACTATCTACCCTCTTCCTACCCCCACCTTCTCACTATCTACACTCTCCCTACCCCCCTTTGTAGGTCACTTACCGTGCAGTCCTGTGGTGGGAGCGCGAGGCCTCTGTCTCGCTGCTCTGCCGCGGTGTGCACGGCTTCACTGCTGAGCGTCGGCATATGACGTCATATGCCGGCGCCCGAGACAGACACCTCACGCTCCGACCACTGCAGTCGGGGCAGCGCTGAGGCAGGCGGTGGTGGTGAGCGGTAGCGGGCAGAGGAGACAGAAGAGCCCTGGAGTTCTGCCAGTCAGGGGGGCCCAAGGGGTGCCGAGCAGTCATTTTCAGCAACCGCTCGGCACACCTTGGGCCCCCCTGACTGGCAGAACTCCAGGGACCGGTCGCAGTCGCGACCCCTGCGACCCCAGTAGTTCTGCCACTGATGTACACCTTATAGTATGTTCTGTATAAGTGCTGAAAAAGTATGGAAAATGTATATAAATTTCTGAAATCAGGACACCTGAATTGATAAACTTGGAGGGGATTTTCAATCACCTAATTTTGTGAGGATTCAGATTAGTTTTTACTAAATTTGTCATCCTAAAATTTCAGCTAATCATCTAGCTATGATATCAAAAGAAAGCTCTATCCTTGAAAAAAAAACAATATATAGTTTACATGGGTACACTATTCGCAGAAAAAAGAGAATAATCGCTGAACCGACATACCGCAAAAATGGCAAAATTGCTCTGGGACTTGAGGTACCAAAAACCACTGGGACTGAAGGGGTTAAGGAGCTGAGTCTGGAAATAAGTGAACCTCTGTTTCTAATCTTCCAGGATTCTTTTCATTCAGGAATTGTACCAGAGTATTGGAGGAAGGCAGATGTGGTCCCTATATTCAAAAAGGATTCAAACTCTTTGCTACGCTGCAGGGGACCTGGATCCTCCTGCCGCCCCCCAAACTTACCGGTGCTTCTGAGTCCCCGGTGTAGCCGGGGCAGCGTGTAGACGTCTATAAGATTCGCGAAGACAACTTCCGCTGCAGCCGGAAAGGAGGTGCGGTTAGCAGCAGGGGTTGTCTGCGTCCATCGCGCAAACCTTCCCCCGCTGCTAGCGGGTGGGGGTGTTAAATGGGGGGCATAAGGCATTTTTGTAGGCAGAGTGCTCTATGAAATGCGTTTTAACCCCCTTAATGCCACTCTGCCTCCAGAAATGCCTCTTAACCCTCTATACGCCACTCTGCCTCCTGAATTGCAAGCCTGGGGGCAGATGTGCATAACAAGGGCAGGTTGGAAAATAAAAGGAATTAAAAACAAAATATTTTATCAATCATAGCTTTTATTAAAAAAATTGTTTTCATAGTTTACATGAATCAACATTTACTTGTAAAACTTTTTTCCTATAGGGTCGTCTTATATTCAGGCTATTTCTTTTTTTCCTAAATTAATATTCAGATTTGGGGGGGGGTCGTCTTATACTCAGGGTCGTCTTATAATCAAGCAAATACGGTACTTGTGGGGGTATTTAGAATCAGATATAGGGCAACTAATGTGAAAATGTGTAAACTAATGAGAAAAATGTGGAATTGCGCATAACTTGTGCCTTGTAACATCCAGAAAACCACAAAAACACTATGCATGTGTGGTATTGCCATAATCAGAAAATGCAGCTGAACGAAGATACAAAATACTAAGAAGTGTTGGTGAAAAAAAGCACAGGAAAGAATTCCTGCAGACAACTTTGGCAGTGATTGGTGGCCAAATAGCTGCATGGAGAGTGCCCAAATACCCATGATAGGATAGTCTGGGTTGTCTGCTTTACATAAATATATACTTTTTTTGCTTTGTAAAATAAATGTAAACCATATAGTATGTTCCCTTATACTCACCTCCTCCCATTTCTCCGCCTTCTCTTTATTCCTCCTTTTTTTGTACCTCTTTGCTTTCTCTTTTATCTCCCCTATTTAATTGTCATTGTCTCTCATCTTTTTTGTTTTCTCATCTCTGCCATTTTTCTTTACCTAGCCTCCTATTTTCACTTTATCTCTCCCCTTATGAGACTAAAGACTAAATAATATCTAATGTTTCTATAGTAAAAATCGTATCTGTCATCAAATTATTTGTGTATTTTTTAATATAATGTGATCCTTCCCTATATATATATATATATATATAGAGAGAGAGAGAGAGAGAGAGAGAGAGAGAGCAAAAGATGTTTTCAGCAGATATGATATGATTGATTTCTTCCTCTGAAATATGTTTTAAAAAGTGGATAGCAGATGGTGTAAGAATACCACATGAAGTAGGTTCTTTACTTTTGAATTGATCAGATGTGGAAGCAGAATTCAGCCACTTCTGTTATAGAAGGCTTCAATTTGCTACTAGATTCCAACCATAGCTAAATTTAAAACTGCTGATTTGATTTAGACCATATATAAATTCGCTAGCCTCAGAACATTAGCACTCATGCAACCTTTACTCAAAGTACCCAATTCAGTTGAGTTGAGTTAACTGAGTCTCAGATGGGAAAGTCCCACTTGACACAAGATGTAAACTTGGATGGGTTCAAACCTTTTCTCCCATGTAAAACGTTAATCTCCACCCTAAGTGATAATCTACCAAATCTCAATTTTATACATGTGGTTACGCCTCACATTCAATAAATGAATTATAACAAAGGAGAATTAAATTCTATTTTTTTTATTAAAGATCACACATATTTCATAAATCCAAAATTAAGCTATGTTAAGTATAACATAGAATGCATTTGATAGCTTATATGCATGAAAAAAATAAACATACCAGCCAGTCAGTCAATATGCATAGTTGAATCCTTGACAATACTTTTACTGAGACCTGTAACAAAATAAACTAAGTTTTCTTGTTTGTAATTGAATTTCTATTAAAAACACAAATTTATTTTTTTAGATGGAAAATTTTGTACCGGTTATAGTCACAGAGGGCTCATATCAAAGGCTAAAATGAAAGCTATCAAATACAGCATTGTAGTTATTCTTGGTAAGTCATATATTTTTTTTATTTGTGAGCATACCCAAATCAAGCATTTGAATACATTAGAATTTGAATGAATATATTCGTTTTTAGTCAGTTTTTGTTTGGTTACAGCATTAATACAGATGTTTGGTTACCCCTAATACAGATGCCCCCAAACCATCTCCTACTGACTTTATTTGCAATTGTTTGTCATGCTGTGCTGGCATTGGCACTTACAATAATAAGACACAAAACATGTTTTCAACCTCCATTTCAGAGAACAGTTTATGGCATTTATCATCTATCGTCAGATTAACTGGTTTTGAGATATTTAGATTAAAAGTGAATGTTTTAAAACTGAGGGTTTTTGTAAGAATCAGACAAACCTAGTGTTATTAAATCAATTTCATGAAAATTGTCCAAAAACATTATGCCTACTCTTCCCTCATTCTTAAGAAATCAATAACAATTAGCAACGGTTAGTGGCTACACTCACATCATTAGAGGATGGTTCTGTGGTCATCAGCTCTCCTTATGTCCTGCCTATTAACTTTAAGCACTATCCTTATGCTTTTTTTGAGCCTGGTTATCCTTTCTACCTATGATAGTGTATCATGTTAATTAACTGCATTGCCGAGTGATCATGCGAGCCCAGTCATGTTACCTTTGCTCCCCTGTGGTGTCCTTTAGCAAAGAGGTCCTGTCTTGTTGGGCAGTAGGACAGTTTGAATAGTTTGAATAGCCTCTTGCCTCTTCTTGTTTTGCTTTCTGTCTTCTTTCTTTATCTGCTTCTCCCTGGTATCTGATCAGTTATTGAGGTGGAGCACCTTTGCACTGTCCCCATGGTGCACCTCATGGCACTGCTGTTTTGCTGAGTACTCCAAGAGGCCAGATTATTGCAGACGGATTTGCAGAGAAACAAAAGTGTGTCTGCACCATAAAGGAGCTGGTACCGGGGAGAAGACAGAAGAAAAAAAGACAGAGAAATAAAAAGAGGCCAGAGAAGAAGGGGAGCTTCAGGAAAGCAGACAGGGAAGAAGAAGTGGTAGATTGAGAAAGTAGAGAGACATTGAGAGAGAATGTGAGAAAGAGAGTAAATGGGAGTGAGTAATTGAGTGTGAGAGAGCATGATGGAGTATAAGTGTGTGTAACTGAGGGTGAGGGGGAAAAAGCCCTATGAATTTTGTCCCAGCTGAAAGGGCAGAAAACAAAATTTGTCTGAAAACAAATGGACCAGAACCAAATGAAAAACATCTGTTTCAATGTATAGTGGATATTTATGTTGGATGTTTTTTTCTGAAAGAAAGAAATATTTTTGAAACTGTGTCTGTTTCCTCAGCCTTCATACTTTGTTGGAGTCCATACTTTTTATTTGATATTCTGGACAACTTTAACATGCTTCCTGACACCAAAGAACGAGTCTATGCATCCGTGATTATTCAGAACCTACCTGTTTTAAATAGTGCAATTAATCCAATTATTTTTTGCATATTTAGCAACAGACACTGTCGTCTCTCCAGGTAAACATATCCTTGTACTGTTATACTTGTAATAGTACACTTACTTTGTGGCACTTCTTTTCTATACATACAGTATATAAATGGAAAGTATTATTTAAAATTAGAAACAAATTTGGATAAGACATGTTCGTACCTAGGTTTTGCTACTGTATAAGCAGCTCAATCATTATCTGCTACATGAATATAATGTTTCTCATAAATGAATATGTACTGTGCACTGTAGATATGTCTTTCAGAGGTTATAGACTATGCTGTTGAGCATATTGGGGCCAGGGCCGGCCGAAGGCGTAACGCCGCCTGGGGCGAAGTTTAAAATGCCGCCGGCGTCGGCGGGGGGGAGGCGGCATTTTAAACTTCGCCGACGCCGGTACTTACCTTTAAGAGTCCTGCGGCGAGTCTCCCTGCTCTGCCACCGTGCCGGCTTGTAATTCTGAGCGCCGGAAATTGACGCCACTTCCGGCGCTCAGCATTACAAGCCGGCACCAAGACCGAAGAGGGAGACTCGCCGCAGAGGAGAGAGAGAGAGGGGCGCCGAGCGGGTAAGAGAAAACCACTCAGCGCCCCTCTCTCTCTCTTCCGTTTAAAAAAAAAAACCGCTCGGGGCGGCAAAGTGCCGCCCCTTCCAAAGTGCCGCCTGGGGCAATTGCCCCAGTCTGCCCTATTGTAGGGCCGGCCC
>VKOC01016219.1:0-52734 GCA_009364415.1 Spea multiplicata
CTATATCTGCAGGGAGAGGGGAAGACGTAGCCTGTTCCGTATGCATGCTACTCTCTTGGATCTCATATCATATGTGGGACATTTGAAAATCACACAGTGTGGACATGATGTTTGAAAGTATTTATGTGGCATAAACAGAGCACAGATTATTGTGTGGGATCCTATAGATTGAAGAGTAGGTTTTGTTGGCCCCTTGGACCTGCCACCCTAGGCTTAGGTTTACTTTTATTCTTAGGCAGAGCTGTGTAAAATTTAACAAAAACATTCTTCCATAGGAGTACCATGAAAACCTTGTATTTGTGTCTGCTTCTGCAGTAGTTCTTGTGCAAGCGAGTTGCTAGAACATGTAAGTTTGTAGCCATAAGCTCATAGAAGTTCTGCATTGCCGACTTGGACTTGTAGAAAGTATCACTTTACTTTCATATACTTGACTGCAGGTAGGGTTAAGCATCTTTGTGGATTAGACCGTTAAGAAAAGGGAGTTTATGAATTGAAGATCACCAGTGAAAATCAAGACGGGAAAATAAGGATTGCAGTTTGAGTGGCAGTCACATTAAGTGAGCCATGCACATCGTTCAGGAGATGGCCAGTCTGGGCATGGGTGTCACAATAGTGTAAACCATTTCATATATAAAATTCAGTGAGAACTCATCTCACTACCTAATGAAAACATAACTGGAAACAACTCATATGACATACTAACCTTTTGTGGGCGAGAGAACAAAAATAGTCATTTATGAGATGTCCTTCTGAGTATGAAATAATCTACGCAGCAGCTGGAGTGATTCTATGCCTTATCTGCCTACTGGGCTGCAAATATTACAACTTAAATCGTTTTAAAACTCAAAAAGGAAAGAAAGGAAACATAATAGATCTTGTTATGTTAAGTAAATTAAAATATGTTCTTAGCTCCATTATGGAACAAAATAGCCCAACATTCTCATTCAGGAGAGATTAGTGGATTCTTGCTTTTTCACACACATACACAGATGCCTTAGAACTAAAATACAATGTGAGAAATAGCAAAGTAAAATGGAAAGGAACCCACATTGCCCAAAAATTCACAATTTTACAATAGTTATCCTCTTTTTTTTACCATTTGACACTTTCCCCAAATATCACAGTTTACCCACTATAGAAAAGAAAAAACAGCAAATAATACCCAAAGACATACGGTAACTAAAATGACATAGGCAAGACATATATTTACTACACACCCAGATGTCATTATGCCCATATGAACTACGGTAATTCTAACAGAATAATGAGTGAACAGAAAATTCACAACAGCAGAATCCCCTGCACATTATAAGCCTTTTTTACTGTAATTCATGGGGGCTCGTGAGAAATTTGCCTACAAGTACTGAGAAGTAGGGTAACTAACCGTACCAATTTACCACTAAGATTTAGGAAATAATGAAGTCACAAAGATTTCCACACAACTGCAAAATATATGCACACTACGTACAATCCTATGTGAAGCCAAGTAAGGACAAGGCCATACCAAAAGAGCTAAAATTTTAGGTAGTTAATACCTGGTAGATTGTATATGTATATATATATACAATGTCAAAAAATAGAGTATTGCAGGAGTATGCGGTGATACCTTTTTTATTGGACTAACATAATATTAAAAAGACAAGCTTTCGAGAGTTATCCTCCCTTCATCAGGTCTGAAGCAATACTAATCAACATGATAGAGGTTACAACTTAAAACAAGTGATGGTATAAGAGAAGGGGGGGTGAGTGGGGTGTCGTAAATAATAGGTCTGGAGGTGAGAAATGCAGAGAGGTAGAGAGATAACCCAGGGACAGAACAAATAAACTTAGGGAAACCACAGTAAAACATCAAAGATAATAACATAAATTAAACATTGGATGACTAGATGAAGTTCATATGAAGTTCTGGTAGTGTGTAAGGAAACCAGAATCCACATTAAGTCCCTCTTTTATGGTGTTGAAATGTGTTATCATTTTCATCTCAAATGTTTTTCTTTCCTGAGAGTTTCTGAAATTTCCTTTGAGTACTTTAATTTTTAGATTTTGGATGGAGTGATTGTTCTGTGTGAAATGATGTCCTACCGGGGTACAGTATTTTTCTTCCTCGTGGTTTTTGATGGAGCTTCGGTGCAGGTTCATTCTAAGGTGCAGCTTAAGCCCAGTTTCTCCAATGTAGCCCCCTTTGTCACATGCAGAGCATTGTATCATGTACACCACGTTTGCCGATGTACATGAGTAAGAATCTTTGATGCTGTATGTTTTGTTGTTGTGACTGGCTGTGTTACTGTCACATATATGTTGGCAAAGTTTGCAGCGGGATTTGTTGCATGGTACAGTGCCATTCTGTGTATGCTCCTGTTCTGGGGCCAGTTTGCTGTGCACTAATCTTTTCCTCAGGTTTGGTGGTTGTTTGAATGCCAGTATTGGGGGCTGAGGGAATATTTTTTTCAGTCTGGGGTCTTCTGAGAATATCGGCTGTAGGTCTTTAATAATTTTGCGGATTTCATCAAGAGTTGGGTTGTATGTAACTACCAGAGGGATCCTGCTTGTGTTATCCTTTTTTTGTATTCTAGAAGCCTTTCCCGTGGTGTTCTTACAGCAGATTTAATTTTTTTGGATATAGTTTTTTCCTTGTAGCCCTTCTTCTGAAATGACTCTGCCAGCGCGCCCAGGTGTTTGTCTCTGTCCTGAGTGTCAGAGCAGATACGGTGATATCTTATGGCTTGGCTGTAAATGACACCTTGTTTAGTGTGTTTGGGATGAAAGCTTGAATTGTGAAGGTAGCTGTACCTGTCTGTGGGTTTTCTATACACGGACGATTGAAGAAAGCCAGAAGTAACAGTTATAGAGCAGTCCAGGAAGCTCACACAGTGTTTTGAGAAATTCATTTTGAGTTTTATGGATGGGTGGAATGAATTGAAAGATTCGTGGAATTTTAAAAGGTTTTCTTCTCCTTCTGTCCATATTATGAAGATGTCGTCGATGTAACGATAATAATTATGTGGTTTGTGGGGGTAAGTGGCTAGGAATCTCTGTTCCAAGTCAGCCATGAAAAGGTTAGCATATTGCGGTGACATTTTGGTGCCCATGGCTGTTCCGGTCATTTGTAAGTAGTTGGTGTCATAGAACTTGAAATAATTGTGTGTCAGTATAAATTCTATGAGCTTGGCGATGGTTTCACTATCATATTTTTGTGTGGCATTGCTGGAGGAGAGGAATTTGATGCAGGCCTCAATACCATCTTTATGGGGGATGTTGCTATATAAGGACTCCACATCCATGGTTGCAAGTATAGTATTGGCAGCAAGTATAGTATTGGCAAGTATAGTATTGGCTAAGTTTATTGAGAAAATCAGTGGTGTCCTGTATAAAGCTCTCAGTTCTGATAACTAGGGGCTTAAGAATGTTTTCTATAAGGCCAGATATAGATTCAGTAAGAGTTCCCATACCTGTAATAATGGGCCGTCCTGGGTTGCCTGGCTTGTGGATTTTGGGCAGCATGTAGAAAGTTCCTATTTGAGGATTTGAAGGCACAAGATTTTCTAATTCTTGTTGCATGTGTTTCGAGAAGGATCTGATAAGTTTGATGAGATCTTCCGTATATTCGCTGGTGGGGTCCTGGTTCAATTTTTTGTAGTAGAATTCATCTGCCAATTGTCTATTTCCTTCTGCCATGTAGTCCTGGGTGTTCATGATGACTACTGATCCACCTTTGTCAGCTGGCTTGATGATTATGTTATTATTTTTCATTAAATTGTTCAAGGCATTTCTTTCTGAAGGTAGGAGGTTGTGTAGCATTTTTTTCTGTTGTGTGGTAGCGAGGGATGCTAATATATATATATATAGATAGATAGATATATAATGGTCCAATTTATTCGTAAGGATCTGACATGAAGGAATAACTTGTCAGTGGATAATAGTGAATAGTGAGTCACAGCCATTCCCTGGGCTGGTGTAATTTTAAGTATTTGAATCACTTCACATCCCAGCCATAGCTGTTATATTAAAGCTAGACGCTATTGCGCAATCTCCGGAGACTCACAGCTGTAGAACATTGTTCTGCTTTAAGAGATGTCCCTTGATAAAGAAATACACAGTGGGAAAACAGTTAAAGTAACTATGCTTCCCAAGAGATTCTGCAGCATCTGAGATCGATCCTTTTATCTAACAAGCTGCTAGGATTGTCCATATTGTATATACGTTGAAAGCGTACTTTTTACTGAATGTTACGATCTCAGGGCCAGTGTGATTATCCAGCCTCCTCCTCTCCTCTCTGTCAGTTATACAATAAAATACTGACTCATAACCTTCCACAAAAGCACCTGATTTCTGTTTACACATCAGCAAGGCCACAACACGATTTATAGCGTCTATCAGACAAGGCCTTAAGAAAGCCTACTGGATTCTGGAAAGTGGAAATGAAAAGCGATAATAACTGATCTTAACCTTGTTATCTGGTTAACATTACATACATTTTTTTTAGAAATGCTTGTTGAATTAAATAGTTATTGTGCTTTATTGTTCAGGATGGGAATGCAGTATATTGCTTTTTTATGCCATTCACACCTTAGTGGTACTTAACAGGTTATATGCAGTTCCAAGGTTTCTCATGCTACCTTGCCCAAGTTTTATGAAAATTAACAATTTATTTAGCCTAGATTAAACTTGAGGGCCAGCCCCACCACACTTTTATTTGACTTAACTCAACTTGACTCAACAATATGGGAGACTTGAAATTTCCAACTTGATAACGCGCAAGTTGTTTGTAAATAGACCATTTGCTGTTCAAGTTGAATTAGCCAAGTTCTGTAACTCAAGTTTGGTAACTTACCGATCGTCAAACCTTACCAAGCTGAACTGACTGCTACAAGAATAAGATGCATATTACCCTCTTCGCGACCTAGTGGAAATGCTGTGAACATCACATTAATTTCACATTTCACTTATATGCTTCATATTGTTAAAAACTGTTAAAAACACATAAAGTGTCCATCAAACACATCATATGGAAAATACATGATTTGTAGTCAGACAAATATGTTTTTTTTTTAAATTGTTTATATAAGCCAGATCTTAAAGTGGAAATCAGTATGAATTCCAGTATGAGAATGAGTGCCCAGTAAGTTTTGTTGAGCCTTGTGGAAAGTAAGAGCACTCTATAAGATTCTGTTCAGGCATTGAGTGTAATGTAATGTGAGTTGCGGGGCTGGGTTCCAACATTCTTCTCTTGGCCATGCCGTCTACTGCTGGGATAATTTGTAGTGTGGAGAAACTGGGAGCAGTCCAGTGATCAGACTGAGATTCCTTTCCCAGTTAGTCCCAATATGCATATATTGTCCTTTACATGTCTCATATCCAGAATGTCTGAATTGGAAACATATCAGTATTTAAAGTGCATTTGTCATCCCAAGCTGACCTTTTTTTAGATCCTAAGATATATATATATATAATAGATAATATTTAGTGGATCTCTTGGTTAGTTATTGCCCCATGGATATTATTGAAAATAACACATTTATAACACTCAGTGTGTTATTTGTGCTGAAGTGTGTGCCTTAGTCAGCCTCTCTGAAGATTGATTTATGTTTTTCATTCGAAGACACCAAGAATGTGCCCATTTCTTTGGTTAGCACATGCGCAAAGTCATTGCTGGGGTTTGACTGGCCCCTAGGAGACAGCAAAGCCACTGAATGACCTGGAACAAGAATGGCAGCACCTACATTTTGACTGGGAACCATCTTTTTTAACCTAGTTAAAAAAAAGTTTCCATGTTAGCGGGCAATATATCAGGGGCCAGGTGTTCTGTCTTTGGTGTTGACTTCTGGAATCATGTGCACAAGGGGATACAAGTAGAAATTAAATTCTTAACATTAAGAACATGTTAATAGTGAGTTTATTATTGTGACCATTGCCATCAATCACTTGCTGCCTGCATATTAAATAACCAGTTCTGCTTTATTAAAATTAATCCGTTTCCCATGTTACAATGCCATAAATATTTGTTGTCCTAGTTTATAACTAAAACAAAAAGACACACAGTACTAAGCAGCTGTACCGAGCTGTGAAATCAGTTCTTCTGTGACTCACGCTATTGTATGACAGCGTTGTCTCAGCCTGAGACCGTTACTTGTGTTAAACTGCTTGGCGGTAACATTTGTAACTCTTGATTATTCCCTGACATTTTAATGTTTGTGTTTGTTCAGCATTTCCATTGCCAAAATTGCTATTGTTTTACCAGATCAGCTTTAAAAAATGGATTTGCTATTTTTTTTAAAAAAAAGAATAAAAATAGAAACATTATCAACAGCCAAAAGAATTACAACTTTGCTTTAACTTAATCATGCGACCCTCGTTAAAATATAATGAGAAATAAACTCACTTATAGAATCTTATATTATCACTAAATAATGATCAGAAAAGATGGATGTGTTGGTATAGACCCGGGGAACAACAAGATTAATAATTTGACTATTTTCATAATATTTATGGTAAGAAAGACGACATTAATTGAACATATTTAGAATATGTAGCTTTAAAAAGGGAAAACTTCCATTTTAAATGCTACAGCTTGGCAAAATTCTACTTGTGTACTATTAAGAAGATACTCAACAAAGAACAATAGGAAAATATATTTAGTCATGTCTAAAGCTAGTACTTCAGTGGCTTAGATGCTTTTTAAGTAAGTTTTAATTTATTGAGAAGGTGGTAGATATGTGGAACAGCTTTCCTGCAGACGTGCTAGACATTAATACTGAATGGGATTTAAATAGGCATGGGATGGTCATAAGTCATGGGCAATGGACCATTGCTGCTGCTCGCTCAGTAGTCCATTGCTTTAAAGTGTAGTGGAGGGCAGGATAAACATGGCTACAAACTCTACTAGGGCCAGGGCCAGCTTTATCTCTCGTGGAGCCCTTGACTATCATGAGAAGTAGACAAGACCATGGACCAAATACAATTTGATCAGTGTGATCAGAATAAGTGTGTGTGTGTGCTCAAAGATCCCTAGTGTCCCTAAGTTGTGCATTGTACTGAACTTAACAATAAGCACAAGCCAAATGCAGTTCTGATAAAAATTACATTTTGAGGTTAAAGACAATGGAAATTGTTCGGAGTTGCTCTGTTTGTATTCACTAAACATTTTCAAAGATACAAAAAGTATAGATATGGGACTTTCTAAATATTTGAAAAACCTTATGACTAAAAACCTTCATTTGCGTTTAGGTTACTCCTACAGTATCTGGAGTGACAACGCTTAATCCCGGAATATGGTTTATAGAATAAATAAATAGGCGCATCAAAAGAATTTAATGTGATCTGCACACTTGTTTAGCAGAGATAATAGATTGTACTAATCAGTGTTATAGATTATGGTGAGCTCATAACAAACGTATTAAAAGCCAATCATGCACTCATTCTTTTGCCTTCTGGCACCGGCACGCCTGATTAAGTGTTTTCTACCACCTGTCTTTACTATGCTATCCGTCCGGCTTGTCATTTGTTTAACTCCAGGTACGAAACGAGGTCTCATTCAAACTGGAAATAATTAAGAATGTGACCAGTCACCCGTTTCATCAATACCCAACAGCAAACGTGTTGATTGAGAGGTTTTATCCTTAGTTAATTTACCCACAAAAGGTTAAACTACATTTTTGAGCTTGGAAGTTAGAGCATTTGTTGCAACAAATTTTAAATAATTTCATCACCGATTATATAGAGATTTGTTTGTGAAAGAATATTTTCTATTCATTATAAACAAAACGCATTGTTGACATCTCTATTTGTACTTAATATTATTTACTTTAATTAGTTTGTCTAAGATTTATTTTGGAGGACCCTTGATAAAGTGTGTTGTTGCATTTGATTGAATGTTAAAGTATTTTTCTGTCATGTTAAGTGGAAAAAATGCTTCATTGTAAAACATTCAGCATTTTTATTCTTTAGATTTAAAATAAATAAATAATCATTATTTGTAGATCATTATTTTTTTTTATTATTTTGAAGTGTGCCATTATTTCTTAAATATTTTCAATAGTGGTGTTTTTGTTATATGGAGCGATGAGTAGTACACAAAATGTTCTCATTTATTTATTAATAATCAGCTTTGGAGTCTATAAGCAGAATAGAACCAGGAGGTTTAGCGAGACTTCCATTAACAAATAGACAATTAAAAATAGATTTAGGGCGCTGTTAAAACAAGCACAGAAATTGTCAAAGAATTTCTCTAACTGAAATACAAAGGAATAAATAGGAATAAATGAGATTAATTAGAATGAAACATAACATTAATATAGCTAAGTTTGATAGCAGCGATATATGTTACTATAATCATACAAATCCTGTAGTTTTTTTGACTTGTACCGCAAAATATCAAATTGAATG
This sequence comes from Spea multiplicata, assembly GCA_009364415.1. Classification (NCBI taxonomy): domain Eukaryota; kingdom Metazoa; phylum Chordata; class Amphibia; order Anura; family Pelobatidae; genus Spea; species Spea multiplicata. The sequence goes on from VKOC01016219.1 coordinate 8,383, forward strand.
TGTATATCAAATGAAATGTAGTAGCATTGATTATGAAGCCATTACAATATTTTCTATATTATTTTGATTAGATTAAGATATATTCATTGATTTAGTGCATAGTCTTCGTTAGTCCCTTCTCTTTTACTTTAGACCCAATAATATTCTTATTAATAGACTGCAATTATATAAAAGATGGACTTCTTTAAAGCTCATAAGATTTTGAACAGTTATATAAATGTAGTGATGAACGCCATTACTAACAAACTATGTACCAAATTATTCAAACTTGTTTTTTACTTCCTTCCAGATAACTTATTTAAACCAAAGGAAAGGACTATTTCTGAGCAAGAGATGCAGAAAAGATCTAAAAGGTATAAAGATCTCCTGACATTATGAAAATGTTATCAAACTGTCGAATACACATTTAAGGTTGACTAAACCGACTAGGTTCAAACAGGGGTGTACATAATTCCTGCTCTCTTTGGGGACCTTGAGACCTCAAGTTTGATATCCCTTCTTTAAAATTTGTTCAGAAGAGATTTCTGCTTTATACAGTTTTACAATACCTGCCCATAGAAGGAAATACAAAAATCCACTTTTTCTCTCTTCAGCTTATAAAACTAGAATATTGGCTCCAGAGCACAGCATCTTTGTAGTCCCCCTTTGCATAGTCAAGATCAACATAAGAAATGTATAGCTTTAATCTTTAATATAGTTACTGAGTTGTATTTTTTAATGAAATGCTTGCAATATTTACCGTATTTGCTCGATTATAAGACAAGGTTTTTTCAGAGCAAATGCTGAAATGCACATGCATGATGCATGATGTGCACAGACAACCTCTGCTGCTGTGGGAGCTTCTATGATGGAGCGCCGGTGAGACATGTCCTTCCAGTACTCCACCATAGAACCCCAGGCGGAAGTACCGGCCAGCAGCGGAGGTTGTCTATGGGCATCAGCGGCTGCGAGAGAGGAGGATCCTCCGCAGTGCTGCAGGAGACCTGGATCCTATTCTCTGGCAGCCGGTGCTCGTCTGGGTGATGCGCATAGAAAACCTCCGCTGCTACCCAACACTTGTGCCGGGGCTTCTGTAATGGAGCACCAGCGTGACGTGACCTTCCAGTGCTCAGTCATAAAAGCCCCGACAGAAGTGTCGGCTAGGTGCGGAGGTTGTCTGCACGCATCGTGCAGATGTCCACTGGCTGCCCCCACTTGACACCAGGGAGTCTGGAGCATGGGGGACAAGTCTAGGGATGCATAAGTCGAGGGGGGCATATTAACCTATCCGTTAATATATTGTTTTGATAAACATGGCTCAAATTTTTCCAAGAAGGTTCTTCTCTTAAGAGATTCCTCAGCACCAGGTAGAAGTCAGATCAAGTGTAAGACTTTCTTAAAACCCAACTTGAACGTTAGATGCCCAGTCTTATAAAACATTGAATACTAATATTACCATTTAAATGTTTTCAGGATTTATAATAGTTTGCCCGAAGTAAAAAAGAAAAAAGAGGAGGAGGAGAAAAGGATGATAACACTGAATAACAGAATAAGAGCTGAACTATTCAAAAAGGTGAACACTTTAGAGATCAGTGTTTGTGTTGTTATATTTGTGAATCTATTTGTTGATTTAGAATGGAATAATCTTTTTCTGTGACTATTGGACTGCTAAACCTGTGTTAAAGCAGTAAATGGATGGCATGTCGTGACAATATTCACTAGCCCGCAGGTCGTGATAATCCAGATCTATGAAAAATGCACATTATCATAACTGTAGGTTCTTTTTCAGAAAGAATGTCATCACCACAATCGGCATTAGGAGGAATATTAGTATGTAATACAGTTTAAATTAGTTACCAATTGCACATGCCTAATAAATAATGTAACAACTCAAAAATAATAGTCATAATCATATATGTTCTTTCTCCTCAGAAACTCCTGGACCAGGTTTTGCAACGAAATACTGCCTGATATCAGATTGCATACTGTAAGGATGACTTTTCTTTAGTTGGGATCTAACTAAGGACACAGCATCTAAAGCGCGATTCAAGAATTCTTGTCCAGAAGAATGTTTTGTAGGTATTAAGAACTGACGTAAACTACTCTGGAATATACAAAGAATGGTTCATATTTAAGCCACTTGGCTAACAGTATGCAGCAATTGGCTAATGTAATGGAACCACTGACCCATAAATACTGTTTTCTTAGTTTGTTTTCCTTATGGGACTAATGAGTTTGAAAGCTTGAATCCTAATATAAAAAAGGTAGATTATTTCAAAGAATTATAGCTTAGAATTGTAATGTTTTCATATAATTTTTATAATTGGATAAGTATTACTTTATAAAACTATTTACTGGGATTGTGGATTGTTTAGCTCTCAATGAACATTTCTATGTCTAGTGATAAATCCATCTAATATTTGTATATGCTTGCCGTCATGCTTGATAATTTCCCTAAACGTTTTTCCAAAGAGTCTGATTACTGGACAAAATCAAGCACATAGCAAATTTAGTTTTTGTTATTCTCATTCTTTGTCAAGCGCAGAACTTATTGGTTATAATCAGAGTATTTTGATTGCGACGGTGTAGTTACACTGGTCCCATTCAAGTGGAATTTTGAGTCGATGACATTTACCTACCATATAAGTTGGCAGGGTTACTTACAAAGAACAATAGCCATATAGATATAGCAACTGAAAAGTCATCATTCAACGTATTGGTTATAGTGGCATAGCTGCTTGATTTTGGAACTCTCCAGCACCGGAAGTTAAGAATCTTAAAATATCCCTTGGACTGATATTTTGTTGATCCTAAAGTGCACTGGAATTTTGAATGTGTATATTTGTAGGGATTTTATGAGGACTTTTTAATATGATTCCATAGTGCATCAATGCTTACTTCATTAGGGGCAACATTTGCACTTAAATATGCAAGTTTGAAGACTTTTAAACTAATGACTAGAACAAAGCCAAACTCTTTTTTTATGCACTTGCTTATGTCTTATGTCTCTTGAAAGTAATGCATATGTCACACTTACCTTTGCATAGTGGGGTCCAAATATGGAGTCATTTCCCTTTAGAAAAGCTTATAGGAGGTAAAATTATGAACCATGCCGATGAAGTAGATGATAATGCTAACATACAATGCGTTTCTTATATGTGACTATAAAGGGGAACAGGAGACATACAAACAGACGGGTACCTTAGAAGGCCAACAGGTTATCTTTTACGTTAAGGGTTATTCTGCTTACTTGACATGACTCTGCATTTACTTGTAAGGTTATGTGTGCTCAGTCTATTAAAAATAAACTAAACATGTTGCATATGTGTTACTGTGCCGGCACTTGATTGTAGCTCATTCTACTTGGATCTGTTTCTGTCCAAAACCCACACAAGAAGACAAAGTGGAGTGTATCAGATGCATTTGACATGCATGTTGCTTTATATTTGTTCTTGCCCCTTCCTTCAGCTGCTGTATAAGTGCTCAAACCCAGCATGTTGGCACTTATGGTCCCATTAATCGTTGGCACAGTTGGGGAGATCCCAGATCTCCTTGATAAATTATCTATGCTTTAAAATTATTTGAGTACAGACCTTCAAACGATCCCATTGATCATACAGAGGCTGTTGACGGTAGAAAGGATCATTGATGTGGAAAGTGAATCCAGAGTAATGCTTTCTTTCCATAACACTGATCTGGAGGTCTGTGCCTCCTCTGCTCCATATACTAGACCTTGAATATATATACATGCAGTCCTTCTAGGCTAAGAAGATCAGCCATTTTTTCCAGAAAAAAACATTATCACAATGTTGAGTTCTGTAACAAACAAGGGAGATAGATATGCTTTCTGAAGCCAAAAGTCATCTGGCTATGTGGACTTTAACAATTTTGTCTGTTTACTTAATAACAGGAAATGCATTTCGGCAAGGAAATCATTTGAGGTCTTGATGGGTTTCAGCTGCAGTAAGCATTATTTGAAGCATTGATTGAAGCTTCTTTGTAAAACCATGGACAAACCCACATTGGCTGCAACATATTGTGCATTTTATTTTTAGATCTTCAATTTTTTTTGTAAGCATATTTCAGTAGCAAGAAATTGTGTACACAAATCAGCTCAAGGCCATACAATGGTAGCTATAATAATATGCTTGCTATCTGTAGCTGGTGTGAATTTTTCGCTGTATAATTGCTATGCTTGTCTTGAATAGGAAAAGGAAATAACAAAGGAAGCTCTTGCCAGTTTATTGGGCAAATACACTGTATGACCAAAAGTATGTAGACAACTCACATTGTGAGCTTGCTTGACATCACATTCCAAAACCATGGAGTAGAACGTGTTTTAATTAATCCCAAAAGTGCCTGATTTGGGTTAAGGTCAGGGCTCCAACAGCCCCAGACCATTATCCTTCCTACATCAAACTTTATTCTATCAGACTTCCAAATAGTGGAGCGCGTTTCAACTGGCGGTGTCCAATAGGTATGTTTTACACACCATTCCAAGAAATGCTTGGCATTGCAGATGCTTTTCTTCAGCTTGAGTGCAGTTGGTTGTACTGATGTTACTTCCATACGCAGTTTGCGACTCTGTACTGAGTGGTGCTACAAAGGACAGGTTATTACACTTTATGCACTTTAGAACTCAGCAGCCCCCTTCTGTGAGTGTGCATGGTCTACTGCTTTTTGGCTGAGCTGTTGTTACTCCGAGATGCTTCCACTTCATAATAGCACTTAACAGTGAACCAGGAAAGATCTAGCAGGGCAGGGCCTTTACAAAATGACCTGTGCCAAACGAGGCATCCTATGCGAGTGCCATGTTTAAGCTCTTCACTATGATCCATTCTACTGCCAACATTTTTTTCTATGAAGATAGCTGCCTCTGTGCTTGATTTAAAAAAACCTGTGAGCAATGGATCTGGCTGAAACTCAATAATTAGCAGGAGTGTCCACATACATTTAGTCATGTAGTATCTACAAATGTCTAGGTTTAGTAGAGAATGTTTTGCTTCTCTTAAGATGAGTTACTGTGAGATGTCGTAGCGCAGTCCTTAGAACAGAAGCTAGCAAATGTAGTTCAATTGCAACCGTTATCAGTGTATTGTTTAATGATCCGTTCGTTGCTGTCTTGTGAATTCTGGTGATGAATGGACTGATACGTAGTTCCCTGTTCACTGTGCATTCTAGCTTTTTATCAACTTGCTATGCCTTTGGGGGGCAAGTACAAAAAAGTGGTAAACCGTCAATTTAGCTTAGGCACAGGTAGCATGAATGACCATCGACCTGCCCCACCCCAGGACCTGGAGCCCCCTAGGCCAGATGTCATTAGCCTATTGCCACCTCATGTTTATGTGACTTAAGACTTTTTGAAAATTGAGTTGATTTAACCACTGTTTACATCTGTGCCATTCACACAATCTAACTCCAAATCCCAAATATAGAATGGAGCAAACCAGTGGAGATTGTTGTTCCAGTCCTTACAATGTATCCCTTAGTTTTATTGCTTATTGCTTTTTAAGTACCTTTTATTTAAGCTGTGTCCAGCTTCTTATTAAGTGCCCCATTAGTGCGTTTAAGTAACAAGCCCAGTCTCTATGTAAACTGTACTAACAGAGTGTCACATTTTATAGTGATTTTCTTTTTTTTTTATGAGTCTTTGGTTTGTTCTTAAAAGTGTTCTTGCTTTTAAAAATATGAGCAGCCAAAGAAAGAGGACATTTGGTTTTCAAAGGAGAAAACATCGCTGGATGAACTAGAATAAAAAGCTTTTTCCTCCCTGAGCTTCTATCCATTCATTTCACATCAAGATCTGTGAGTGGCTCACAAATCAGAGGTATTTCGGAATGTATCACCATCTCTCTCTGAATATCAAGCAGCTGGAGAAAAATGAATTGTAAATGCCAAAGTGATGAGGCATTTAATGTAAAATGTTTTAAAGCAGCATTACGGTCTGGATTTTTTTTATTTTTAATGGATAGAAATAAAAAATATTGCTCATTTATGTGTTTGCATGGCCGATAATATTATCCTGTCGTATTGAAAAAAACTGCTGTCATGTTCTCTTTGCTGTGTATGGAATGTATGTTGTTATTCGCAAACGTCAATGAAAACAACCGATTATATCAAACAGGCTCCAAGTAAACCAGGAGTTTCAAGGTAAGCTAAAGATTCTACATCAATGGCCAACGCTGATCAGTTTCTCCTGCAACAATAGCTAAGGCGGCCCGCCATAACGCATAGTTAAGTTAAAGCTTAAACTCTCCCATTGTTAATCACGCTGACAAGTCCAATAAATCCTTATTATAAGAGTAGTTATTGCCCTTCTTCATGGATTGCTGTTTTGAAAAGACAGAGTATTAGTGAAGAAGGTTAGCACCATGAACATTGGTCTTACCGTGACACTTCCAGGCCAGTGATGTCAACCTGCAAATCTATGATGTCAACACTTTTACGAGTGTGGATGCTGGTCCAAAAAGTAATGCACCACATAACAATTTAGACTGGGCATTCTTCATGTAGCTATTTGGCCACCAATCACTGTCAAAGGTGGCCACAGAAATTATTTCCTGCCCTTTTTTCAACAACGCCTCTGTGTTGCTTACATTTTTTTGCACAGGGTATGTGTTACGGCAGAGAAACCCGGCCAATTACAGAGATACCCCACTTCCTTAGGTTTTTTCTTTCTAGAGGGCCTGTTATGAAGATAGCTGCTTCTATGCTTGATATCCATCCCTTACATATAGTACCCTAGGAGGGTTATACCTTTTAAATGTTGTGTTAGGGCAATGGCATGTAAGGTTTTTCTTTTTTATTTTATTATTATCTTTTTTTTATAATTTATTTAATTATTTTTTGTATTTTTTTTCTTATTATTATTTTTTGTTATTTATTGTTATTTATTGTATTATTTTAGTGATTCTATTTTAATGTAAAAAAACAATCACCAACACTTTTTTTTGGGCTGATTTGTGTTTCAGCATGGGAGAAGAGTGAGAAACATGGACGTACCAGTACATCCATAGGTGATTCTTGAGATGCATTTTATGGATGTACAGGAACATCTATAGGGGACTGAAGGGGTTAAACATGACAGTTTCTCCTTACTTCTCTTATTCAGTATAAATCGAACAGAAAATGAATTATAGGCTCCATGTTGTCTTTTATTTGCAACTGGAAATTACTCATGAACTTGTGATCAATCTGAAGATATTAAGCAAAAAGACAGCATATATACAATTTCTTTTGTTAACTCGAAAGAATTACAGAACACACTCTTTTTTCCATGACCACACATTATCAATTTCATTTGATGTAAAGTAAGCAGATGTGTTAAAGCAGTGGAATAAAAAGAATAAAACTAATCAACACCTCTATTGTGTATATTCTTTGCAAGAGTGGAATTTTAAGATGGAAATTTTGCAATTTACTTTTATTTACATTCATATTCAGTGCGCTGTCAAAATATTCTTTGTTTTTTTCCAATCTAGGTTTTTATAGGAAAAATGCAAAGGTACAAATATTAGTAGGTTTACATGAAGTATCAGTATTACAGTTCTCCTGTGTTTGATCACTACAAGTCTGTAACATCTGACTCCAGACAGGAAAAGTCCATGAAAAAAACGTATTTAGGTGAGCAATGGAACTGCAGAACCTGGAACATAATGTGGCCCATTTCCTTTTTATCTTATTGGCTGAAATGAGAAAAATTACAGGTAGAATTATTGGGTCTACAAATAAACAGGACATGTACAATAACTCAGGATCTGAAAACTATAAGCTGGTGGTACGTGGAGAGCCATGGTCAATTAGAAATGCCAAGTTGTTTCTCCTGAAAGTATACAAACAACTCAGTAGCTTGACATGGAGGTGCAGAACACTTTAAAAAGGGACTTTTGTTTCATGCACGTGTATTAGTGGTGATCATAGCTGAGAATGCTGCAACATGGAACCTACAGACTGCCATCGGTAATTCACCACTGACTGCCATGACAAAATCTTTAGCCTATTGTGTAAATGCAATTTAATCCAGTGTTATGAGATCAAAAGCCCATCTGACTGCCACTCACCAAGAGAAGCATTTCATTTTGCAACCAGCTGCCTGGCGCTATATTCCCAAGGTGATCTCAAGGTCATTTACTATGTGCTATTTTCTTTGGGGGAGCACAGGTGGATTAATCGTTGTCTGCTTTTTCAGTTACCGGTGCTCATGTGAAGAAACATGCATCGTTGAGCACCAACATTGGTCTTGGGTGCCTTAGTCTTAAAGGTTGACTCACTACCATTCATCATTTAGGAGTTAAAATATTACTGAAAATTCCTAACATCGTGTGTGTTTTTTCTTGACCTGTGCAATTCATACCTCATGAGTTATCATATCTTAGAGCATGGTAATCAATAAGATGTACTATCTCTATAAACTGAAACTATAGATTTTAATCTCTAGCTAACTGTTCCGAGTGATTTGTTATTCCTAGTCCATTTATAAGTAATTAGCATTCTAATACATACTTTGAAATAAATCAAATTCATGGCAAAATACTTATGTTCCACATGAAAAGGGAAGTAGATTTTAGATAACATTTCATCTATACCCTTGCCATTGCCACAATGTAGAGATGATTTTTCGTTCTGTTCTACAAAGTGCACTTGAAAGATCAAATGGACCTTGAAGTTTTTGTCTAAAAAAATGTACCCACAGAAGCAGATTATACTTTACTTTGTCTTTATATAAACCTAAGATGAATTTTGTGTATTGTAAGGCTTGTTCCTATGAAGTGCAACCTTGGCTAAAGATGATAAAGACCCGGGGAAAGTTTTTTTTATTAAGAAGGTCCAAGTCTGTGTGTTTATTTTTTGTATAATTTCTATAATAATATCTATTTATTTTACTAAGTGTCATCATACTTTTTTAATTTTGACATATGTAGATCTCCACCTCGTGCCTTCATCTTCTCTGTGTCTTTTCCCTTGTGAAGCTGCTATAGTATTTCATGCACCTTCACATAAATTAATTAGAAAGGAGTGGAAAAACCAAAGGATATCAAGGATGGCATCCCTGGTAGGGTAAACATTTGCAAGGAGACGCATTTACTAAAAAAAAATAATTTACTAATATTAGATAATAACGTAATCTGGAAGATATTTCATAAGATGGTTTGTTCTGTTCACTGACTCACCACTTTAAATGTTGCAAGAATATGGCCTTGAAAAGTTATGAAGACAATGGAATTTTAAGGTACACTGTACTAGTATTCTTTCCATTAACCTTGTATATGAAGGGACACCACACCTGTGGCCAGATGTAGAGATGCTTTCTAGACCTTAGATGTGCCTTCTTCAAATGTAATAATATGAAAGCTTAAAGGATCTCTGTTCTACATCATAAACTTTTTAGAACAGAGCCTCTTCACTTTCTGACACTTCTTTAAACCTCCTGATTGTGGTTTTGAAATAAGTAAGTAAATAAGTAATTGTATATTCAAGTAAAAATTGTGGAACTGATTTTAAGAGGAATGTTTAGAATTTTGAGCAGTGAGAGAACATCTAGATTTCTATTTTAAGAGGATAGTTTACCTTGTTTTATTATTATTTTTTTTATTTTTTTTTGTGAATGAACTAAAAAGAGCCAGCACACCTCTTATAAGACACCTATACGTAAAAGGCATGCTTTTAACAAACTAAAGATATCAACTTAAGACTGTACTCTCTAGTGTAATACACATTGCTTTGAGGGAAAAAACTGGCATCATAGAACAAACTGAAAGGTTAAAGAAGGACGCTTTTGCTTCCAGAGACAGTTTAGGGACTTTGGGAAAAGGGGAGATTTATAGAGATAGGTTTAGAAATTTATGGATGGATTTTACAACATGATAGTCAGAAGTGGAAGACTAAAAAAGATCAAAACACCCAGGAGGAAAACAGGGAGAGGTTTGTATAAATATTGTACAAAAACTCTGCTCTTTTGTGGAATATACGATTTCTAAACCAAGAATGAGTGTTACATTACATATCCAAGGTCTTTTTGTTTCAAGAAGTCACACAGTCAGCGTGAGGTAGTTACAAAGAACAGAAGGAAGAAGAACGTTCAGTGCAATTAATGTTATTTTTCTGTAGGCAGAGAGGGAGAGTGAGAGACATTAAATAATTGGTATATAAACAATGTACTAACAGAGGACCCTTTAATAGTAAGACCATGATCAAAAGTATTTCTCAGCATGGAACTTAGTCCTTGATAGAGAAAAATATAAATGTAATTTGCATGGGCAGGTTTACATATTTATTGTTAAACTAATGGTTAATATTCCAGCACATGGATCGGAAAAAAACAAATCTAGAGAAGGGCTCCATTAATGAGTGTCTAAGGTTGGACACCAAGGACACCAATTCCTTTTGGAAACCAATGCCTTGTAACTACTGAAAATATTACTTAGTAAAATAGAATCAATTAAAGGTAATTTTATCTACCAATTTATTTAAAATAATTTCAGAAAAGTGTGTACCAATTAAAAACTCAAAATTTTAGCTCCTGTTTAAATCAACTAGAAGTGGAGGAACTGGGAACATAGTTACAAGAACATTACATTAACCCATTAGAGTTCTTCTGAAAAATGATATATACACACTGTATATATTTGAAATAGCAAACATCTTGCGACAGCATGTTAACAGTGAAGCATCATAGGATCTGTAGTGACATGGAACCCATGGGGTTACTGTTGCCTACCCTTAAATTTCCTGTGTATAGGGGTAATATGTGTGATTTTAGTGATGGAAGTGTAACTGTCAGTAATAATCCGGTTTAAAAAGAACCAAAGGCGGAAACAAGCTGTGAATATAGAAGAGGATGCGCCAGGGCTCAGGGATGCCTGGTGAGGCTTGTATGGATCCGGATGCTGATTGCGGTTGCCAGAAGCTGAACATGGCAGCTGAGTAAATGGCTGATTAAGGCTGAGTGATAGCAGATGATTACTGATAGTCAGAATGCCAGTGATTCTAAACAGCCCAGACAGAGAAAAAGCAAACGATCGTCTTGATACGTTGCAGGGTAATTCACTATCTATACAATCTAAAAAGCGCAGCTGTCCTCCCTTTCTACTCCCGATCTTGGTAGGGAAAATATCTGTATTGCAAAAGTTAAAACCAGAACAACTGTAACCTAATTAATTTCTTCTGTTTTCAAATCCGTTACGCTGGTAGGAAAAAAAGATGTAGTAACAAATATCTGGAGTAAGAAACTTCCCAGGAGCCTGAACAGGCATCTTGCCTGAGGAATTTTGAAACAGGAAAATGTCCACAGCGATGTTATACGGGTTTATCCAACAGACTGTGCGAAAAGTGGGATTTGTCCCCAAGGAAACAAATGGTCCATGGTCTATTTCCATAATATATGTGTGGGAAAGTTACACATAACAATATGTGCCAGAAACTGCAGGCAGGCTGATATCTGAGAAAGCTAGGAGATAACCTGGAGACAGAGGTATAACAATAGGGGTCACGGTGGGCCCAGCCAACCTTAACCCCTGCAACCCGGGGGAGCTGGCAACGGGTTTTATTTTTTGGAGGGGGGAGTCCAGCTAAGTGGTCAGCAATGTAATAAGTACATAGGAATTCAGTGTAATTCTAAACTTTCAGCCCTTCTAATCTACCTTTCTTTTTGATGTGAAGACCGAGACCGTAGTCAGTCCTTGATCTCGTCTTAGATATCCTGAATCTAAAACCTATTTTCCACCATATTTTTCTACAATGTACTTAGGTAATCTGATTTACCTCACTCAGTACCTTTCAGTTTGGGGTTGAGGAAGTGGAGCTGGCAGAAGTTAATACAGTAAGGAAAATGAAACACGCAGGGGAAAGGCTCTCCTAAATCTAAAACTTGACCAAGGATCGACTAAGGTTTCAGTCTTTACAGCAGGGAAATACAGCAGCCTAGATGGGCCAAAATGGTCAGACGTCTATGTTTCTGTGTTCCTCTATGTAAGTAGACACCAAATAGGATGGCTGGTTAGAAACAGAAGTTATGTGTCAAAATACGCACAAAGTTGTTTAGCATTATATGCTCTTTAAAAGAAAGATTACTTAATTGAATCCACTTCAGGCGTAACAGAAGAGTCCCGTTTTAACTGCAAACTCGATGGTTTCAATCTGTGCTTATTTCAATCCCACTGTAATTTATCTAGCAAGATTGTTTCTTTTTTTACAGCAAGGGGTAAAATTACTAGTTATTAAGCTTTGTTTCTTTATTACATGCAACAGACATATTTCGAGATAATAATGAAGCTGGCATGCTTACAATAAAAAATAAAATCACACTTAACAAAAGACAAACTTCTTACTACAATGTTTTAAAATGTCAGTTTTCTACGTATAATTATAAACATGCAAGATCACATGGTCTTGACAAAGGCTTCAAATAAATCCCCAGGGGATAGTTGCCGGAATCATTAATTGTTATTATTAAACCTCTTCTTCCTGTGATGTTATGTAACTGTAACGCAGCATATATTCGTATATTTATACAGCCACGTCAGACTCGAAAAATGCTTATTAACTGTAAATTACCAATCTCGTAAAACACTTTCAGCAATATTGGTTTAAATCAAACTGCATAGTACTTATTACCTAAGTCTTGGTGAGATTTTATACTTATCATATAAAATAGAATACATAGAGCCTTAAAGCGCCAGGACCACCTGATGGTGTAAATTCAGCTGGATATGCGGGGCCACACGTTACGTTTTTATGTTCACGTTGCATGTCACCAAATGAGTATGAGTGGCCCACAGTGCATTTCATGATGTGCCAGAAGGTCAGTTCACTTTTGGCATTAGGGACTTTTGAATGTTTCACTGTTAAGTAGGACACCAATAGTCTGCCCCACACCCTGCCCATTTGCCCCTTAAGCAGGGATGTGTCCAGCGATGTCAGTGATGTCAATGGGACCGCCCTCCAATGTCCGTGGCACCACCCACAATGTCAGCGCGAGTTTAGCAAAGGGAGGCTCTGGGCAGCTGGAAGCCATAAAGTTCTCAGGTAGGCTGATATAACATATAGACCCGTAGGGTTATCTACTGCTCTTATGGTAAGAAGCAATCTACCAGATTAGAGCCATCCCTATGGAAATATCAATAGGATAAACGTTAAAGAATGATTTTTGGGCCCTGTTTGTTCAACATGTATGGCGTGGGAAATAACTATTTGTTAGGGGTTGAGAGAAAAATGCAATGGATGTAGGGAGTCTAAAACTTAGCAAAGGCTCACAAGTCAGTAGTGTAAATGTCCTCCCCAGCCCCCTCACGGCCCTTAGTCTGTTGGGGGAGAACCATAACCAACTCTCAAAGAAGTTTAGTGTCAGGTTCCATATTTGTAATACTTCTTGAAGTTGTCCAAACAAAGCTTCTTGTGAATATCTGTCCTTATCTCTTTCTTGAAGCAGAAGAGACTCGACTGCATCTTTGGAAACTGATCTAAAATGTTCAGTCAAATTCAGAATTAATGAAGCCCCAAGCCTTTCTGATTTTGAAATGAAGTTAATTTCACTTAGGTGCAAAAAGCTTGTGTTTGATTTGCCCTGAAACCTGGTCATGAAGAAAACACACTTCATTTGGATTGAGTGTTTTGCTAGGGATTTTCTAAAACATTGTCCATCCCATTATTCCCCTTATTCCATAATGATCCATATTGGTCATTTTTATGCTTCTTGGAATCACTCATCACATTTAGTGCACATAAGTCCACACTTTCAGAGCATGTAATAGAATGCGGTGCATTGTTTATCACCTAGGTTATAGAAATCCAGCAAATGGATATTTTCCACCCGTACAAATTCATACATGCAAAGTAAATTCATATATTCCCAGAAATTACATAATTTTGAAACTGATGAAAAATATATCAGACACCACAGCCTTCTCGATGAAAAGTCAGATATAACAGATATCAAACTGTGGCCTGGCAATTACGTTTTTGATGAAAATTACGAAAAAATCCTATTACGTCCAATCCGGTTACATATTTAAATTAGGTGAAAACAAAAGCACATTGATTTCAATATTTCCAAGATATCACTGTTTGTATTGATCCTGATGAAGGCAATTAAAAGGATAATATTCGTAAGCAAAATAATCCACATTGATCACCGTTACCATCTCCATAAGCAGTTTGTGACTTTACGGTAAAGCGTCTTATTTTTTGTTTAATTGTAATATTTTAGTTGTGACCCATAGGATACCGGTTTGTTCCTCTGAGTCCTTCTTCTTTTAAACTTTTGGAAAGAAAAGTATTACTGAGAAGTAATCTAACAAACACATTGCTAGATGATATATATAACAAATAAAATATGGACACCCCGACTGCAAGGTAATCTCGACAACCTACTGCGGCATGATAAATAACAAATAAAATATGGATGCCCTATTTCACTGTGCATTTATAACGTTACCAAAAGTGCTTAAACAAAATGGTGTTCTGTTATTTTTTTTAAAGGAATGCAGAATTTCATTGATTGGCGCTCAGAGTCTTTAAAATGATAATCTTAACACAAGACGTTAAAGTAATCAAGACAAACATCATTGAAGGTGACATTAAAATAACATCCTCCTTCTGCTTCTTTTACCGTGTTGTCCTTCAAATCTTAAAACCGAGATTAGATTCACGAAAGAAAACGTAGCTGGTACTCCAAAACCCATTTCTTCTGCGGTGATTATTTCACCAGATACAGTAAAAGGTAAACATTATTCCGTATTTCTGCCCAGAAAAAGGCTTCCTACTGGTATTGTGCTGAATGGATAACACATCGAATGCTAAAGCGGTTAAATCAAAAGATGGAATTAATAAATAGGAACTATTGGCCATATTATTCCGGCTTGATGATTCAAAAGACTCAAACAGCCAGGAAATGAGTACACGGTCCATGTATGGTGTTGTCTGTAACAAAAATGATTGTAAAATGTCGGCTGAATTGACTGTTTGGTACCTGCCAAATCGTCTGGACTGCGTTTAAACAGAGAATCATGTAAAAGACCAAGGCAGATTGCGTCTCTGACATGTCGCATAAGCAGATACGTTTCAACGACCCTAAAAGATGACTAGGAGTTTATTGATTTAAAGACTTCTCGAGGACATACCTTGAAACTTAATTACATGTTTCCATAAAATGACTACTATATCCCAGCATATGAATGAGTAAGTGAGGCTGAAACATTTGGTATCACAACTGTAGGATATCACAATGCTCTACAGATGCCATTTAGATTGGAAAAATACGCAGGAGAAGCTTCCTGCACCTTTAAGTCAGGTGAGCAAATACAGTCAGCATTAGCAAAACAGGAAAGTGACCACCACCAAAACAATTCATCACAATCGTCTTAACACTGGAAACCTGGAAGATGCATTGCACCTGCCTGTTGGATTGTGGCAATGGAATATGAAAAAAATCTTAAAGGGGGCTGTTGGCCCATACGCTGTTGGAGTCACTTTACTGGTTCTACCACCAGCTTTTTCCGTTTATTTCTGTAGATTTCTACTTCTACGTGACCTCAGAGATCTAGCATGTGATCTAGCTATTCCAACAGTCTAGAGAGCACTGTCACAGGTGACTTTAACTGTGTGTTCTATGGATTTTCAGTGCAGTCCCCTTTGGTGATTCAGTGTAGACCTTGTTGGAGTAGACAATATGGCATCATCTCATCTTGACTGAAATTTGCAAGCTTGTATCTGGCCACAAGTTCGGTGAATTCATGGAAGTTCTTTGGAGACAAAACTCAGCTCAATATATTGTAGAAAATCCTCATCTTATACCTAAAAGGCAGTCCAGCATTCGAACGTATAGTAGGCACGGTGTGAGAATCTGGAACAGGAAACCGATTTAGACTGATTTAGCAGTAAAACCTGACAAGCACTTGACAGGGATGTTTCTCCAGTACAATTCAAGGCATAATGTTCAAATCAGGAGCATTCTTCATGCATTCATGTTTAACCAACAGCTGTAAGCTGGAATTGCATGCTACGTTTGCAATATTCCGTATAACCCTCTGATTACAGAGATTTATTTAGTAAAACACACATTTTGCTCTTGTCTAATTGGAAAATATTGACATACAATCCATTTGTCTGCACACACATAAACAAAAATTTAAAAATGAATATAGTTTTAATTTTCTTTTCAAAGTAAACAGATAAAGATAATTACCACGATACAATGTATTTTATTACGTATGTTGTCATTTCAGTGCTTTCAGAGTTAGAATGTATTCAAAATAAAAGCTTTTGATGTGTTCTGGCACCTTACATGTCAAAATAAGTGCCATTATATCAAACATTATAGGTATTGGTTGGTGTATATATATGAGTTGGAGATGTCTCTGCTCTGTATGTAACAGTGGATAAGGAATCAAAAAGTTCTCATTTTTATAACTCTGCTTAAATTCTTTAACGGGATTCCGAGCGTTGCACTTTTTAAGTGCGCAGGATTGTTTTTAGACATGACCATCTGGGTAAATGTTTGGTAGCCCATTATTAGATGGCACGGGTCAGTTGTCTTAGCTGCTGGTCACACTGCAGATCCAGTGCTTTAATGTACAGCCACAGAAATACGTGGCTCACACCATGCAAGGGAGCCTCCAACAAGTCCCTTGGTTTACAAGTCACTCGTAGCTCTCCCAAAATAGTGAAATTACTCTCTGCATCCCATCTTGGGAGAAAAGCAGCGTCTGAACATCCATCGCTTCTGTATCTTAACCAACATTGTCAAGGTATGAAGGGATCAGGAAAATATCAGCTTGTAAACTGGGTCAGAATTATGCTCATAGTTTAGATTTCTTTAAAGATATAACTTTGGAACTTATAGAATGATTGTTTTTCAGCTTGAAAAAAAAAGCTGATTCCTTATGATTCCTAATATTCATAAATTCTTCTTAACAGGCTCACTTTCTACAGAAATAGTAATTGCCATCACTATTATACAAAGCAGATTAGGTTCAAGCCCCTGGAGCTTCTTTATCATCCTTTTCACGTCTCAGGTAAATTGCTGTGATTTCACGCTATCCCAAACTGTAAATCGTATACTAAATAACTTTGCATGAAGGGAAAGTAATAACAGTGATCAAGGTAATAACGTTGCATCTGATATGCCCAGTATCCAGCGCAGTTCATTTACAACAGAGGGCAAAATGTTATGCACTTGACAGATGCCACCACTAGATGGCGACCTCACATTTTACCGAACGGTTACATTATTGATTGGGGGAGGGGAACTTCATTCATACTTCAGTATGCATTTCGGAAAGTCCAGCTAATATTTCTAAAGCCACATATACATATTTCATAAATAAATGGCCCCACCTAATGAAAAAATAATATTGTTGGTAATTAAGTTAAACACCAAGAGGCAGAAATGTATTAGTAACACACATGTTTCCGCACTTAAGATGATATCATTAGGCTAGAAATTGATTTATCTCCAGGCCTAGAATATATTAAAAATATATTGCTTTAAAAGTACAATGTTGGCCTCACCATGCTGGCAATGAATCTCTATTGTATAGTTAATCAGGTATACTTCTGGCAATTAATTTAATAAGCTCCATGGTCATTATTTTTCAAGGTTTTATACCTCAAACAAGATACGCCATATTTGAGCACATTGTCAGCTTACGCATGATGAACAAAAAAAAAGATCATTAAAACACCTTCTATAACCCAGATTTACATTTACAGTTTTATTTGAACGGTTACATTTTTTAGCTTGTCATAATGACCTTTTCTTGGTCAGTGAGGATCCTGACCCGTAAAATTCTACCAAAAATGTTCTCCTTGAAGTAGGTTAATTGTACTCCAACGGCTTTGCATGCTAGTTATATACACTCATTATCTGACAAGGACATACAAGCAACGGCCCTTGGTCCCCCACTCCATATCTACTAACATATTTTGAGATACCTTCAAGATGAGCCTTAGTGTTACTAGGAATTACAGTGTTTCTGTTACATGCATAGTGGAATAATAGTGGAACAATATTTATATATTTAGGTATACATTTTAAGTTATTTTATTTATTTTTGTAGTTTCAGCATGAAGACGATTTGTTTTAATCAGCAGGCTATCCCCGACCCTGTTTTTGGAAGTTGCCTTTATTTGTTAATATGATATGGTAATTTGTATTAGTGCACTAATCACACTTTTATTAACATTTGCAGCACTTTGGCCCATCTTGATGAGCTTGTGACTGAGCTGGATGGCACACATAAGCGGTGCGTTTGCATGAATGTAACGGGCACTGACATTCCTGATGATGTAAAACTAAAAACGGTCATTTTGGAAACATGCTTTCCTCCATAAGCACCAAGATAATATAACTACACTTACTATAAAAACTCAGTTTCCTGTACATTCTCGAAACCACACTCCTGGAAATAAAGTAAAGCCCCATCCATCAAGATGTTGTTACCCCAGTGTAATGCAGTTGGCTTTTATAATAATGGTCATTGGGCAGCCTTTAGTTGACACGTAATTTTAGAGAATAATGTGGTTAATATTATATGAATCCTAAGGAGTGCTTACTTAAAATTTGCTTACTTAAAATGTCAGATTTTCCTCCTTGTTTCTGCAACGTAAAGTCCAACAAATATATAACTGTACTTGATAATATAAGACGCTTGATTCCAGATGTCTTGTGTATTTCTCAGGACTGTCGGTGTTACATGATTTATTCTAGGGATGGCTGATGATCCAACTAATATTTTATGTCATCAATATATCCAGGCCTATTCTTTTCAGTAAAAGGTACCGGCTCATTTGATTTTGAGATTCCACTCACTGTTGAGCAGGGTTAGGCTCAGTAAAGTCTGGTGCATGCTGACGAATACTCTAGCTGTGTTGCAGGGAACATTTTGATGTCCTTCATCGGCTACACAGAGTAGGCTCTCCTTAAATGAACTGGATTGCCAACCTAACCTAAATATATAAAAATCACCTGCCACCATAGTCTTAGTTATATTTATATTATTTCTTTATTACATAATATATATATCACAACTTTTGATGAACAGAGAGAAATATTCTGGTAGTTTTACAGGACCTTGACATTAAGTTACAAGTGACATAAAGAAGAATATGGTCGTGGTCACCTAATCCTTACATAATAACTTTAATATCCCAAAAAGATTAAAGAACAACACTACCGGTTTTTAAAAAATGAAAACACAAGGCACGAGAATCAATTTAAATTTGAAAAAAAACAACCCTGCCTCAATTGTAACTTATCAATAATGGAGAACCCATGAGATTAATGGCACTTAACCTGAGTAATAATAAATACAAAGTTAATGAAATGATTGATTCCTTCCTTTTTTTCTTCTTATTCTCTACAATAATGGGAAACCAAGATGGTGCAGGCCATGTAATCCCATTGTTTCAGGGTTCTATAATGTGGCGAGTAGCCAGGGAACTTGTGTCACTTGCCCCCGTCTCATGAAGTGCCACTGTCTCTAGATATCAAATGCTTTGGGAACAAACATGGATTGTCTCAGTTAACAATGGCGACTATTGTATTATTCGATTGCCCTTTGGCATTTTATTTCTTATGTTTTTAATGTCCATTTTTGTGCTTCTGAGATTTCTGTTATAAAAAAATCATTAAACTTCAAATTTAAAAAAAATGTTGATGCAGCAACGGCTTCTTTGGGTCAAAGTCAACGGCATAAAGTGTGGTAAAGAGTTTAGTGGACAAATGCCCTCTGCGGATTGAAAAGAAGTTGCCTAATATTTAAATATAATTCTGAGACTTGCACACACGGCTGGTATTTAAGCAAGGGGTTAAACAGTATAATCACTCTGACATCTGTTATTCAAGACATGTAATAAAAGGGTGTATTACTTTCTGCACACTCCGTGTAGCATAAGAGGTATTTATAGTGCAACGTTGCAGTTTAAGTGGTAAAAATATGCTTTTTGGCATCACGAAATAGTGGGGTATAGCGTTCAGAGATATAATTGTAAGCCTGTAATGCTTAATTTATATTAAAAAGCAGGTGTTTTCTGCAAAGTCGTGTTTTTCTCTTTAATCCGTAATCAAAACATTAAACCGGAATAAATGTGAGAAAACATATTTTCTGATTATTTAATTACACACCACATTAGGCCAGTTATTGTCAGATTTGTCGACCCAGAAATCTAGATATATTCCAGATCAGAGCTAGGAACCCTCTGAGGGCTCTGGCTGCTCCGGACTACAACTCTGAGCACACTCAGCCTCCGAGACTGGCCACCTTGGTCCGTGGCATAGAATATTGTCCGCCCAATAGCTCAAAATTCTTCTCCTTCTGTACCGCTATGTATTAACGTCATCGTCATTTCAAAACTGTACACTGTCCCCTATTGTGACAGCGCTACGGAATCTGCCGGCGCTATATAAATAAATGTAACGAGTCTGGGTAAAACATATGTACAGACACGGCTGCTGTGGGATTTTAGGATCCTGCAGAGTACCGGAGGCCCGAGGACAATAATTTGTTCCATTGTAATGAAAAACTGTAAATGTTGGCATGGATAAATTTCACAGGCCTGTCTTTCCTTTACTAAAAGGTCTTTAATGCCTTTCTCTAGCCAGCGCAGACAGTTTGCTCATTTATTGCAAACGGTCAACTTGCATCGCCTTTGCCAAAAAGGAAAAAAAAAAAAAGTTTGGAGAGAAAGGGGGGAGAGAAAGGGACTACATGATCATCCCAAGCAGGAGGGGTTAATTCAAACTGCATGCAGGAAATTTCTCACATCCTGCATCCCTCGTCCCCTGTAACTGTATATTATGGTGCTGCGCTCCTCACACAACTGATGAAAGCTCTGTTTCAGTCTGGATAAAATGTCAGAAAACCTGAAACCAGAACAACCATTTTCTGTAACATTCCAGATATTTATCCTGCTCTTGTGCGCAAGCTGTGTGTTTATTTCTTCCAGGGCACAAGGTAAGACGTCGCTTTTCTTAACAGAGTTACATTATTTTATTTTTTTTTGCTGCCTTTAGGCAACTTTGTTAACTTTCAGACAAAAGATCAACTCGTGGAAGTTACATTTTCTGATTGTTAGAATGTCCCCATTGTTCTTGCTTTTACACAGTTTCGTACGTCGGGGGGGGGGGGGTAAGTGTGTTGATCCTGGGGCTGCTGCTGACACTCAAACCTGCCTGCTTCAGGGGTGCAGCCATATTGCTGCCATGTAAACAGGGGTACATTATAGCAGCCCCCTTACGTGCGGAGTAAATGCAATGAGAGATACAGTGTTAATGAATAGGACGCCTGTCCAGTTGTCTTAAGTAGTCTTACTGGCCAGGAGATCAGTGGTGGCTCACTCACTCTCCTATTGTTTATACAGTGGGCAAACTACTCTCCAGTTTGGCTAGGAAGGTTTATACCTCCTGCAGATACTTTGGGAGGTAGAGATGTGCACTGCAAGCGAGTCTCACTACATCTTCATTTGGCAGAATGATCCCCTTCACAAGATGCTCTGCAGCAGCTGAGGGGGACATTGACAACTAACTCACACTTGCCCGTATCAGCCTGACAATAACGTCATCATATGACAGTTAATGACTTCATTATATTTCATGTAACAATAACAATTAAAGGGCTGCATTAACTATATTTGCTTAAAATACTTAGTAAAATGCATTTAAATAATGAGATGACCATTATGTGTTGTATGGACGTTGTAGTGAAATTAATTACTGAAAAAAAAGACATAAATATTACAGTATTGTATTAGAATATTATTGAAGAGGCACATCACACGTTTTCTGGATTGGTTTATTACATACCATTAAACCAATTAGTTCTATGTGTAGCAGTGATCAGCAAGCCTGGCCAGTGTCACACAAGTGTGATTTTTAAGACATTTCACTGTTTCTTATTGTTTCTTATTGTTTCTTATTGTACTGTTGCTGTATTAACAAAAAACTTTAGCAAGTCATTGTTAAGCTGTTTAGCCTTACAGGGCACACGGGCAAGGGGTAGGGGTGATATGGTACCACCCTGGGTACCTGGGTTGAGTATTAAGATTCATTCTGTTTGGTGTGCATTTTTGTTGTATATATATATATATAGCTGTCAGTGTCTGTGACTATGACTGTGTATTAAGAATAACTATAGGCAGTATTTACACAGCAACTGGATCCTTTCTGGGCTGGTTTAATACAAGTTCTTCTAATGAATGGGTGCATGACAGGTCAGGATTGGGTGAGTTGAAATGCTATCTGCTAAGTCAATTTGGGGCCATGAGTCATTTTACTGGTCTTGTAAAATGCTATACTGGTGTCCTATTAGGGCTTAGAAGAGGAATTTTTGACAGGCTACGATTTGTTTCAAAAACTCATGGGGTGAGATGGTCACGTGGACCTCAATTGATGATTGTTGATGCTGATGAAGTATAGTAGGCATGGAGGTATATTTCATGGGTTCTTTGATCTGATTCAATGATCTAAATTAAGGTATACAGATTAAAACTACTCTAGTAATAGGAATTATTGTAATTTAATGAAAGGCTCTATCATTAGTGTATGTCAGGGTAGCCAGCAGATGGCTCTCTAGCTGCTATGGAACACCAACTACCATAGTGCATCGTCAACATTCTACAACAAAAGAGCTTACAACGCATCCTGGTAGTCCCAGAACCATAAGACTTGGCAGCATTTGTTGGCTAAGCGTTGGTCTACTAGATAAGGACTATATTTATACCTGCCGTGCGCTGCAGGATTTCATTGCTCCCTGACATGATTTGCTCCTTTATAAAAGGATATAGAAATATTGTATCACTTTTTGTCGACACTGTAAATTGTTACAAGTTCGATTTAAGTTTATCAATCTGTTCTAGGATAGTATCTCCTGCGAGAGCATTTTACAACATTTCCCACCGCTCATAAATACCTCATCACAATACATATGCTGAGATTTATTAGATTCAAACAGGTTTTTACCTAAAATAAAAAGGGAGTCATCTCCAGTATGGTTATTTACATTTTCGGTTAATTTCTATTCACACCGTGCCCTCTTTATGATTATGATCTTTTATTTAAATAGCTTCAACAATGTACACAATGCTTCTTATACTCCATATATTGAAAAGGTAGAATTTAACTTAAGTTCAAAGACAAACTGATTCTTTAGGTTAAGAGGGCTGTGCTCACAAACCCACAATTTGTATGTGTATTACCAAAAGAAAAGTGCTTTGGCTCTGAACCTGTCCTTCATGTCTGCCTGCTGGATTCAGTCGTAAGCCCAGCTGCCAAGGGATTACTGTGGGAATGGTGACCATATCCTTTCCTAAACCATAGATGCTTATTTTTTTTGCAAACACTTTCTGTATGCATAGTCCCAGTTTGTCCAGATACACTAGGGTGGGAGAAGTTGGACCAAACCAAGCTGGAGCCAAGTCAAGTCCCTTTTGAGGCAAATGTCTTGCATGAAACAGGTTGCATGAATGGAAGGTTGCTGTTAAAATGACTACCTTCATCATTCTCCCCACATATTCATTGCACAAGTTCCTGTGTAGCATACGTAAGGTGGTGCCCAACATTAAACGGGATATATAAACAGTGGACCTGATTTCATTCTGTGAGCTTCTACAACTCCTTTTGAGTAGCATATTACATGTGTTGTCTTAATGTATGTAGGTTCTATAAAAATGACTGATCATCACCTGTTGGACTGTCATAACGATACCTCTAGTTAGCTCCCTCCAATGTTTGACCAGCCATATCTTCTCACAAAGACGCACCCTCGGAAATAGGTGACCTCCACGTAGCAGTCCCTGAGAGGTTCCCAGGTATGCCAATTATGAACACGTGTGTAACAGACAGTTCTCCTGGCTTATTGGGCCTATTCAGCCTGTCCGTTAAGGAGGCAACAATTTTCAGGAAAACCCAGCATAAAACGTTATGAAGAAGGGAAAATAAGTCTTAATTTTCTTCATTCATCTTAAAAAAAAGCTGTTTACTAACGCTTTAAATATTGTGCTCTAAAACAAACATGACCGAGTAAAGATTGCATACATCTGTTAGCCAGCAGGACATTAAACGATTCATACATGTTGTGTATGCATTAACGTTGGGTGATATTTATACTGGAAGGATATATTTTTCTAGGCACTGCAACCAATAACATCAATTCACCTGACAAATAGTTCATTACGTATAGTTAATATATAGCACGCGTGATATAGAGAGCCACGGTAATGTAATACAAATACCTGATAATGGATCTTAATTCTACAAATTACTTGCCCTCTCATTTCTCATTGATTATACAATTTTCATCAGCTCCATATGGTGTGTTTGTTGTGTTTGCAAATGCTCATTTCCTCTTCTTTTTCTGCCCGGTTCTAACAGAATTCCCTAAAGTCCCACCTAAACATATAAGGCATATGGCTACCCCCGTTTATTCAGAAAGGGTTTTGTTCCGCTTACATGAATAGTGTATGAAAAAAAAATATATATGTACAACATGATAAGATTTCCCTTTACATTGGGCTTATATATATATATATATATATATGCTGCACATATATTACGGTATATATTGTATAACGCTGCATTCAATATTGTGGATTAACCTTTTGTGTGCCTCTAGCTGAAATAAAGATTAAGAAAAGCCTAAAAAAGGAAGGTCGGAGGTCACATTAAAAAAATGCCTCCCCCCCTCCCCAAAAAAGTGAACATGGCTAAAGAGTTTTCTTCATTGTCTAGCTTTATTTTTCTTCTTTTCACCATCTTTTGGTCATTTGTTGCCCTAAAAGGCATTGCCGATAATTTTGATTTTTCAGACTATAATTATTTTCCAAATCATATAAATATGATATAGCATTTCTTTATCGGTGAAAGAATAACTTTTCCATTGGTGTTTTTCCACATGATTTAACCATTTAGGAAATACATTTTGTTGAGAAATGCAATTTATTGTGTAGCATAGAAATAATAAAACATTTTGTGCATTTTGTGTGCATATCTCCTACTGATATTTTGTATACCGTATTTCGCACTCCCCGTGTCAATCTGCTAAAAGACTGATAAGTCATAAGAAAACATCTTTAAACAATAAACTTCATCTATATCCCATTTGATGACATTTTCCTTACATAAAATCTCATAAAATCCTTCAGCCTACTCCCAACCTTTCTGGTTTGTGTCTGAAATGGCCTCTCTAACTTAAAACGTATACCCTCTTCCCATACTGAAACCATGATCTAATAAAATAACAAGTGAATATTTCATGGCCTGTTAAACCTTCTGGATTGAAATATAAAACACTGGATATGGAGCTGGCAAAAGGACTGTTGAGACAGTAAATTCCATAGATTTTGTGCTACAGAGAAAGAAGCATTCAGACTTCTTTTAAGAAAAAAAGGGCTTCCCTTTGCAAATTGCCGGCCATATCTTAAAGAGCTATAGCGAACGGTAATGTTTTAAATTAAATAGTGAGTAGAATATTTGCATAGATTGTAAGCACGCAAGAACAGGGCCCTCTTCTCCTTTTGTACCAGTTATTGTTTGTGAATTTAAATTTATGCTACCGACTCTGATTGTAAAGCGCTACGCTATCTGCAGGCGCTATATAAATAAATGTAATGTAAGTGTTTTGCTTTATTTAACGTCTATGTTCTAAAACCTACTACAGGTACATTTGACAGCATAAAAACCATTCGTTCCATCTAGTCTTGACTTTGTTCCTGCTGTAAGGGCTCGAACCTTAACTAGTCCTGGATCTCGTCTTATATTCGGGATACCCATATGCCTATCCTATACATATTTAACTTTTCTCACTGTATTAACCTCTGATGCTTTTGCGAGGAGGTTGTATAACTTCCGTCCTCCCAGTAAAGGCACATTTCCTTACATTATATCTAAGCCTCATATGATAAGGTCTTACTATTTATCCAAACATATGGAAATCTACAATGGAGTAACCCAATAAAGACAATTACAATGTGTTTTCTCGGATTTTTTATTATTGCCGGTGACCTTAAAGTATGCGGCCGTATACTTCAATGCTGCCGAAACAATGCGTTTTACCACTTCCAAACGCCTAATAGCCATATAAATACAGTTAGATCGTCGACATTTAGCTAAAACAATTTTATTCCATGACACACATTTAATATTGTTTTTTAACTGCAAACATTTCAATTAACCAAAGGCAATCAATTTTCATTTTGTGGCATTTAAGTCCGTAATACGCCCCCGATGTCCTTGGAACAGGTGCATTACTTAGTTTGCTCATACGAATGTTCCGACTTTGGTGCTGCAGCAGCTGTTACAATGAAAACCGTGAACACCTTCTCTTTGTGAAAATCAGTACAGCTGGCAGAGGAGGGATTTACGGGCAAAGCCAAAATAAAATATGGTGTTGTGAGCAAAAAAAAAAGTTCCTTATAACAGCTAAGACAAACTGTGAAGTGAAGAATATTGATGCAAGGGCATAAAGCAGTAGCTTAAGAAGAAATGGTCGCCCATTACACATCGGGCAATTGTTATCAGAACATGTTGTGTTGACATATCTGAAAACCTTTTATTGGGCCATCATAGAAAAAAAAATCTGTAAAGTTACATAGGCTTTCGGAACTTCCATTGGATCATTCCATCTCAAAAGCTTTTGTAGCTATACATATATGTTGGGCCAATGCAATGTATCAATTTCAGCTAAAGACTCCATCATATTCTGGGCTGATCCATTTTAGGAATAGATTTGTGCTATCTTTATGTGTTCATGTTAATTGGTTAATTAGATGTGTGTATCTTGTTTTATTAATGATGAAGAAATAAGCACTGGAGAATGCTTGTGGTTGGATTTTTGTGCCTGAGTCTTTTAGGAGAAACATGTTTATAACTTTAGAAAAACATAGACTTTTTCATGCTCTACTGATAAATATAGACATCGCCTATGCTCTAATCCAAAAGTCTACATTATAAAAAGGCAGAACCAGTCCTACCATATTGATGCCCGTCAGCATAACTCTGAACTTGGAACTCGGAACTAGCTGGAGCCCACCCTAGCGGCATGCAGGCAGGAAGTCACGCTGACATCAGTGGGTGGTCTCGTTGACGTTGTGGGAGGTCTCGTTGAAGTCATTGTGGGGATGTTGTGAGTTTCCATCATCGAATATCAACATTGTAAAAACTAGCAACACCTATAAATTCATTATTCCTCATTACAATTATATAATAATATTATATAATTATATAATTATAATATATAATCCATTTTTATACATGGCATCCCTACTGTCTAAGCTCATGTCAGCTCAACACGGAACAGTATTAAACTGTAATTTTTCTTAATTCCTACAGTTCATTTATTGTATACAACCAATATAACTGTATTTACATTAAAAAAGTATCTTAACTTCCTGTTCTCAAGATTTGCACAATCATTCCTCCCAATTATTATATCTCTCTGTTTGTTGTTGATTGGTGAGGTTGTAAGTCTGGGGTGAGGAGAAGGGAGAGAACATCAGGACAATGTTATGATTGATCAGGATAATGCCGGCCCGACATTCATGAGCAAGGCCGGACTGGTGATCACAAGGTGGCCCTGGCACGTTTAGTGCATGTAGCGTGTGGCCAGGCATATGCAACAGCACTTGCTTAGTGTGCCCGATGGCCAGTCTGGGCCTAAACTAAATATCCCAAAAACAATTACAGTAATTGACAAACAAAAACATTAGATTTGCTCCCATTAATAATTTTAGAAAGGCTAAAAGCTGTAACCGTCCTCCTTGTCTCGGCTTTCTGATAAGCACATTGCATTCCAAGATTGGCAAAGAAGGTGTTAATGTTTATTTGTGCCAAACATGTGCTTACATGACACACAGAGTCATATGGCATGCTCCAATGAAAGACTCTATTATTGTATTGAGCCTCATAGTCTCTTATCTTACAACTGTTGAGTTCCTGAAGGATTGAGATTAAGACGTTCTGAGGGGTGCCTCCTGAAAATCCTTTTTTTAATGTCTCTCCAGCAGTATTTTCCTTTTTAAAACATGTCACAAGTTTATTCAGCTGGTGAGTCACTGACCTTAGATGCCATCATCTTCATTTTCAAGAGAGCGCTCATTGGAAGCTACATGTTTTTAGGCAGATGTGAAAGTAGGAAATGCAAGGACATTCAGGAATACACTCAAATGTCATCAGCGAGAATGTGTTTAAATTTTAAACATTTCTATAATAACGAAAGGGATGTTTATGAGTACATTCATTGTGACATCATTAAAGGTTGTATAACTATATAGCTGGGTAATATATGCATAACAAATATGGTGAACAACAGCAAAGTAAAATATTACGTTATCATTATGGGTGAAAAAAACAACAATTTAAATGAATGGGAATGGGAGTTGGCTTGTAGCAGTTTGTCACAATTTTAGCCAAATAACATGCATTTTAGTGAAGTCCGGAGTTAAAGTAAGATCACGTTATTTCACCTTATCAACTATGCATTTTGCAGGACCCCCCTGTCCCTTACTATATGGGGGGATACTGTTACTGATCATTCAGCATGGCATAATCCAGCCCAGGAGATGAAATGTTTCTTACTAACTCACCTAAAATTCACTCTTTGTCAGAAAGATAACAAACAATCGTGTCAACCATTTGTTGGTTTAAACTCAAATTTCTATTAGTCAGAAGAAAGCAGCAAAATTGTTTCAGATGGCATGGAGTTTTGCCCGGGCTCTGTGGTCTCCAAGAATGAAGCACAGTAAACGACGTAGACATCTGAGAATGAGAAAAGATGCATTGTTAAATCGGATTATGTAATGAGTTTGGGATCCTGACTGCATGTCTTCTTATCCAAGGGAACATAGTTAATAAATTTAACAAAAAACACCATAAAGTTTGCCATCCAAAGAACCTTATTTGGTGATATTGAAGACGACTTAATTTTGACTCATCAGGGCAACACATTCTTTCTCAGCTTTAAAGGAAATGGAAGTATCCTTTGGATCAATATATTCACCGGGTTTGATTAATCACCACACATCTTAACCCTTTGTCATGTGTCTTGACAAATGTAGTTTTTTTTTTTGTTAAATCAGGACAGATTTGGTCAATCGCTGCAGGCTTATGTATTCCAGTTACCAAACTACAGTATATTTAAAAGCAACACATGTAGCGGTTGGTAAATCAGGCTTAATTACATGCGGATGGAGAAAGTAAATATTTGGACTTTAAGAAGTAATCATAGAAACTGTATCTGACACACTGCTTACCCCATTCCTTTTATAACTCTGTTTTATAAATGAATCCTTGTCAATGAGGAGAGGTATATTGGAACTATTTTTCTGTGTCAAATGTCAGCCAACAGAGCACATTCTTCAAATAAATGGTGTATTTTTTTTTCAGTCGAGATTTTATTGGAAAAGTATGATGCCTTACTGAAAGCAAAATGAGTCTGTTACAGTTAAATCGATGCAACAAAGAGTGAGGAAACATTATGTATTATATTAAACAGGGCTGGCAAAAGGAACAGATGCCTTGGGGGCCTCCAGAGAGGACATAGCGCTACCCTTGCAAAATATACTTTTGTGTACACTAGTGTAAAATCCCACACAATTACCCCCTGATAGTGTCTGGGCCCATTGTATTGTATGCTCCATGTGTGTGGCAGTGACCCATAATGTTATGGACGATGTAAATGTGCATGAAATCCCTCTAATGGCACATATATATGTAAAACTCTCAAGGGTTAATGTCCTACAGGGAATTCCAAATATTTCCATTATGTAGTATTAAAAAATACTTACCTTAAGGAGAAACTGAAACAGAATGCCTCCTCCATGGCCCAGTGATTCTCACCCTGATTGGCCGTTTGAAGTAGCCAATCGGTGGTATGAATGTGCTCCTATTTAAATCACTGTGAATGCTTTCTGCGTATTCGCACTGAGGATATCGACAGACCCATGCTATATCACGTGGGAAAATGCATATTGGGGGATTCTATAGAATCCCCCATTGCTTTTGCAAGGGAGACAACACAAAAAAGGGGCCACTCTGCTATCACATGTATTAAAGTGCATTTGACGGCTGGAGTATCCCTTTGAGATGAAAATCCAACTGGATTCACTATACATTATAGAGGGGTTTTTTTGTCAGAGGATGAACTCTTTATTTATCTCAGCACCCCTTTATTTGATGGGGATGCTAACGTGAGACAAAAAGATGGGTTAAGACAAGCTAAACTGGGAAGTGAGGGCAGAAGAAGGGTACCTTAGGGCAGGATGACACAAGTGCCTTTTCCATTCGCTTCAAATCCCAATTGCTAAAAATGTGGCTTTCGTGCTTGTCGTCTATCAGGGGATATAATCGAAGCAAACAAACGCTCTATTTTGTGCCTAATACCCTGCCTAACACTATGGCTTCTAAGTCAAAGTCTACTCTAAATCTGCCCCATACAATAAAGTTGACCGTTTATCACGGAGGAGCTTGAAATGAGTGTTTACCTCGTTGAGATAGATTAAAATAATAATCATAAACTCACAAGATTGATATACTGAGAAACTACAGTGCAAGGTTCACCGCTTTTATAAAACTCATGCATGGCTGAGTACAACAAATATATTTTCACTGCGCAGTGCGACCTTTCAGATCATCATGTGTTTCTCAGGGGCAAAGAGAGATGATGTGCGAATTTATTTTTAAACTCTGTAGCGCTTATTTTTATATTATTCTTATTAAAAAGTACATCCTTACCTCGGGGTTATAGGAAGCTGATCTCAAACCCCAGAGAGCTGCCTTTCATAAATGTAAAGAAATGCATATTGTTTGCATTTGAGAAAGACATTATACATTCTGTAAGGAAATGACTCACATGACCCAAGGAAGGAATATTGGTCCTTAACTCGGGATAAGTTTTAACCAAAGCATCAGCGATACAGATCCCGTCGTCACAGTTTTCCAGAGAAAAAGTTAAAATTGACTGCCAACAATACACGCAGAAAATTGATATTCTGGGACATGTGTGTTGTAAATTAATCCACAAAATGTCTTTACGACATAGAATTGCTTTTTCTTATGTATGTATGCGCTGTAGTCCCAATTAATCTTCATACAAGGACATACATATTCCGCTATACGAACGGATACATGTATTATTTATATCCCGTGGGGCGCAGCCTACAAGAAGGTAAGGTTTATTGTATGTATTTAATTGTTAGACGCGTAAGAGATCAAATTTGCATGTATGTTTTGCAGAACCTCAATCACTACGATCCCGTACGTGTCTAGGAAGCTTCATAACCATTTCTTGAACACCAGTGATGGTTGCGGTTTCTCCACTTGGGAAAAGAAATTCTTTGAATATACTTGAATGATTCTGATTTAATTCTTTGGGTTGTGATAGTCACAAATAACTCAGTATTAATATTTTAATATTTCCTAGTAGATAGATGCAGTAAATGTAGAAATATTAAATGTCGTCTCATATTTAACATATCACAAGTACGTCTGTAAAGCTAAATGTTTTGTGTCAGATTTACGGAGTGATAGAATTTTACTATATATATATATATATATATATTCTTACACGCTATAAATATATACTAGTGTTATGTGATTCATTCTGCGTAAGTGTTGAGGGCTTCCCATGGGCATTATACTCTTTGTTTAACGGTGAGTAACTTCAGTGCAAGTGTACGCAGAAGGAAACGCCTTACTAAAGTTTCAATTTTAGAGTTGCGTTTATTTGGCCTGCTTTTTTAAAGGGGCATTTCAGGGACACGCAGGCAGCTCGCAAGAAGAAAATGCATAATTAAAAGTACTTTTGAGTACTTTAACATGCATTCTTCTCAAAAAAGTTTTGTTTTGTTTTTGAAAAATTTGTGGGGCAGCAGAACTACTCCCTTGTGCCCAACGGTTTGCACAACTGATCGGCTGCTAGAAGGTGATAAGAGGGCAAGAAAAGTGGAAAAAATGTATTATTTATTAAATTGTATAGCGCATCGTTTTCTCCAGCGATGCACAATTGGTAAACAGCACTTATAAAATAGTGCAAAACAATTTTCACTTCTAGAAATAAAAGTTAAAGAGGGCCCTGCTCAAGCATGCTCTCAATCTAGAAAGAGTGAGAGCGTATTACCCAAGAGGTAAAGGCGCCACTCATTAATAGACCAATCATGTAAATGTGAATCGTTTGCAAGTCGGAACCACCTAAATTTAAAGTGACTACTCAGCAAGCATATGTATTAAACTACATATCATGGCTGGATTATCCAATCCATAATTTCCACCAGCTCACTTACATTTAACAAGAACATGGACTGAATTGTGGGGACATCTGTTATATACTGGATTAAAGTAATTCAAGTGTAACAACATCAATTCACGCATTAGATCCCTGGTCCAAATACACAAAGGAAAATCATATATGTTCTCAAAACATTGATAACTATCCTATCATAGGGATCGCTAGGAGGGGAAGCATTGAAACCTTAACTGGATTCTTCGCATGTTACTTTTAAGGGTTTTCTATGCAGTTCCTTTTGATGAATGTGTAACAGACGTGGCTAACTACTTCTTGAGCCAGCTGTCTGCTGAAAGTGACTTAGTCCACTGAATTACAAGGCCAGGTGGTCTGACAATGTGTGGATCATTTCTGTCTTGTAGGATTATTTATATATTGAGTACTGTACTTAAGTTGACCCATTAAAATTCCATTTTTAAACAGTTGACTTAATAAAAAGTGTAGAGTATAATTAGAAATATTTTAGCCTGACCTATTGAAAAAAATACTATATGTATTATGGTTCCAGTTGGGTTATACAAACCTTACATTAGTGACACTTAGAAACATGCAAATTGTTGCAGATGGTGGCTATTTGGCCCATCTAGAATACTCATTTTTGTGATGTAAAGACTCAAACCTTGATCAGTCTGTAGTCTTGTCTTAGATTCAGGATAGCGTTGTGCCTTTTCCTCACTGCATTTGCCCCTACTATTTCTGATGGGAGGCTATCACATTTATTTGCCACGTTCTTGGTAAAGTAAAGCTTCCTTTTATTACGTCTAAAGCACTCACTCTCTGATTGTAGATTATGACCTCTTGTTCTAATATTTCTTCTCCTTTGGAATAACATAAGAGAAAATCTTCTTTTGTACCCTCTAACCAGCCAAGCCCCAGCTGATAATGTTCGCAGTCTAGATTTTAGAACTGCAAACCCTCCTTTAAGACATAGTGGAATTGTAATACAGACAATGCTATTTTCAATTCATCACTATTAACACCAATTAAGTTTTTGATGGATCATCGAATCAAGCCCTTGGCTGGACAGATCTGAAAAGGAGTCGGACAGATCTTTTCTAAGACTATTTAAATTCACCAAGGTTTATTGTAAGCTGGTTTTACGAATGCACTTGTCTTTGCAACCAAAATATAAAACTTTACATGAAATCCCAAGGTTAGTTTTCCGTTACGTTGTTGCATAGTAATGAGATGTTTTGACAGATTCATTCTAGGTACACGTTGGACCGTTTATCTGACCCAGCTAAAGCGTTCGTTATAACAGAGCTGAACGGGAGGTACCTGTTGGCATATAAAAAAGAGAGTATACAAGGAATGTCAAATAAATTGCTCTCAATTGATTTATGTCTATTCCTGACATTAAATCTTTTCTATGACCTTTGTAGAAAACATACATTGATGCTTTAGTTTTTTTTTTTCCTATGATTGTGTGATTTTGCTGTAGGTAGAATACTTCCAATTTAGAGCATATGATAGCTGAATGTCCCCTTTAAATTATCTTTGCTCTCCCCTTCCAAACGCATAGAGGGATTCATCAGAATCATTTGTATGCATTTTCCCAGCTCCTTGGTTTGCAGAACACATGTTATTAATTTCGATTGTAGTGCTTTCCTACCAGTGGTTTGCTGCTTCAAACAGCAAGCGGGTAGTGTGCTACAGCTGGTCCTAGAGGTTCATGTTTTAAATCTCTACTTACAGGTAAAAAAACCCAACTATTAAAATACTTATAAAGTAATCTAAAGTGTCCCTGACATAGCCTGTAAAAATATTGCATTTTAAATGCTCATCTGTTATACTTTAGAAAAAACAGCAACTGCTTAAGTGTCTCCACATCTCCGCTTCTTGTTCAGCTCCTCTTCTTGGTTTCTTGTTCTTCTCTTTCTTCTTGTCCTGGTTCTCCGCCACTCCCGGCTCTACCCTGTATTATCCGGGCCTCTTCGGAGTCGTTGCACACACCATGGGTTATGAACTCTGCCCCATTCCTCCAATTCTCCATCCTGTTATGGAGCTTCATAGAGAAACAGAGACACGGAAGCATTTGTCGGACAAGGTAGAGAGAGAATGTGAATGAAAGTAAGAGAGTGTGAGAGAGTGAATAAGAGCAAGATTTAGTTTCAGAATCAAAAAGCCTTCAGAATGAAATTTGTCCGGATTGTTTTTGGTCCATGTGTACTAGTTGACTTGCAAGGTTTATATATTTAATGTTTAATAAAGAAACCTAGACTTAAATAGTCAACAAAAATACGGGTAACATTTCTTATGCTCTGCCGTTTATATATTTTTTTCCTTTTCTCTAACAGAATTGTTACACAGAAGATTCAAAATAGGAAAATAGTTTCAGCACTTAAATAAAAAAGGACCATGTGCGAGCAGGAAAATTACAACAGTGGGAAAGATAAGGTTCTGATCTTGTGTGGCGAGAACACTGATTGATGCATCTCTGCATGGGATGAAATTTGTTGAGTGTTCCTTTGTCTGATAGATAGCGAATCACTGAAGAAACATTTAACTTAACTTCTTTGATGACAGAAGTACCAGATGTGGTGTAACTACATATATCATTCTGATTACCGCATAGTTTTACTCTTCATTGTTTGTTCTCTGCTTACTGCTGTGCAAGCAATGTGAAGGAATAACATTTTTACAGACACACCAATAATGTAAAAAGCTAAAATTGCTGAGGAGCAAGTCTTGAAAATTAAATCTCTTGGAAGATCAGATTTTTCTATATGAAAATGAGCATATTCTCTCACATACAGCTCTTTATGCACAGTTTGTAGCATGGTAGATGAAAGCAGGTCTGGCCGTGGTAAAGGAGGCAAGGGACTTGGGAAAGGTGGTGCTAGAAGACAGAAGAAGGTGCTCTGTGATAACATCCAGGACATCACTGAGCTGGTTATCCACAGCTGGCTCACAGAGGAGGCATTAAGCACATCTCTAGGCCTAGATGGGCCAAGGGGTTCTTCACTGCTGTCAAATTCTATATGTGAGTGAATAATAAGAGAATGTAAGTGAATGTTAACATTCATGATCCATAACACTATTTGGGATATACACATACATGGGAACTTCCCAGGGTAGGCTTTGTGAAGGGTGAAGCCACCTATTTGTGAAGGTGAGGATAAGCCATGCATACCAGATTTGGATATATTTAATAAAAAAATATATTTCAAAAAGTTCCAACAAAAACCCTAAATGTAAAGGTTTTTTCCTTATACATTTTATGAACATTATCTACAGTTAGCATTTACATAAATATATATGAAACAGCAAGGATGCTTCAAAATTTGGAATATTAGCCTAGCCAGTGACTTTTCAAAGTCTACCTATTAGATGCAATTTGATTAAATTCTTTTCACCCAATCAAACTGAATTATTTTATATTTAGAAATCACAATATACAATAAATTATCCAATTTACCAAATGGTTTTGAAATTATATTTACATATTGTGTTCAAAACATAGGTTTTGTAGTTCAGGTGTCAAATTGGTGGCAATCTTCATACCCAATGTCTGGTCCCAATCCAGCCTTGCATGCAGCATTTGAATGGTAAGATTTACTCTGGAATAGCACAAAATCATAATGTCAAGCTGTTTTGTTTTGTAGCATCAAAAAGGTTTTCGCTTTCCAGAGAAATTATGTAACAGAATGCTGGGCACAGAAAGGGAATCACGAAACAAAAGAAATAGACATAGATTATTACATTTTGCGATGAATGAGTAATGGGTGAAATGTATCCATAAAAGGACATTTTATTCGTGCAAATGAATGCTTCACTGATTAAAGATCATATAGTGAGGGAGGGAAGGGTCTCATGACCCTGACAGTCAGATTACCAATGAACCAGAAATGTTTCCCACCAGACAATTTTAATAACATATGTCTATTTACTGAGATCACGTGGCTGACATGAGCTCTAAAGGGGTAACCCATCAGGGTGAATAGACTATTCCCCAAAAAATCCCCAAAAACATGAATTTTCTTCTGGACAGTAAGAGATCGGGAAATGTGTCTGGTGGCGGCCATAGATTAGGAAAAGGTGAACCAGGTTCTTAAGAGACCAAACCAAATAGTTAGTGGGGGTTGTGAAAATGTACAAACCAGGAACTTAATACTTCATGTGATATTTAAAAGAAAATTAGAGTGAAATGACATCTATTTCTTCCAGCTTCACATATTGGCCTCGTGAACCAAGATGAGCCATAAAAAAGATGCCTTTTTGAGAGGGGAAGAGTGGGATTTATCCTTTTTATTGTTGAAAGGATAAATGCTATGATTCTTCCTGTTTCTTTTTTTTCTTTGATAATACACAAATTATCATGTAATAAAGACTCATCCTTTTGTATTGCAGAGGATAAAGTCTTTAAGACTCTTAGGGGTGAGTTGGTCGTAGGAAAAGCCAACAGAGGTGAAATGATATAAAGAAATAATAAACGTAATAATATGCAGAAACTTATTTATGGATTTTTAAGCCATCTAGGGTACCCAGCTACCACTTTGTTATCTCAAGCATCTATTAGAAATCCATGGAAGGCGATCACTCTATCTTCATGGCAGATACTTCCTTCGGATTCTGTTTTCTCTAATTTGTTTTCAGGTTTGATATTTCAATGGTCAAACTATCACAGAAATCATTTTGCTAGATTTACAATACACAATCCAAGACCTTTAAGCCACTGCAAAATTAGGTTAGGTATCTTTGAGAACCACTTGTATGGTTATTGTACTCTCTTTTCTTTTAAGTACTTATTTTTCTGGAGTGCAAGAAGCTGTTTGTGAAGCATAGAGAAAAGTCTTATTCAATGGCAAATGGCCAGCAATCCATAGATCACAGATATGTGGCTGTTACATGAGACTAGACACATGTATCCAGCAGGAGACACTATATATAATTCCAATTATAATGGGTATGACGGTTAAGGGTCACTGGTCCTATGGGGCATTTGCACAGGGGCCTAGTCATATTACTGTATGTGGCACAAAATGCAAACTTTGAATAGGTAGAAATGCTATAGTCAACTAAAAGTTTTGATAATAAGACATATAGACAGGTCCATCTCTACGTGTCATTACGTAGAAATATCAAGAACACTCTCATGAGAAATCAGTTTGAGTTCTATGGAAAAAACAAAACATTTTAATGGCTTATAATTATTATTAAAAAAAAGTGCTTTTATAAAAAAAAAAATTCAATCATCTGCATGCCCCTTAATGCATAGACTGACTAAAATAAGGGTATAGCCTGGCTAATAGAACATCACGCCCTATGCCTAAGCTACTCCAACCCCTCCAGTGCTTTGACATTTACATCACATAGTATAGTTTTCCTAAGTTGGTTCACATGGGAGAGAGTTTTGAAGGTTACAGTATTCTTTCTTCGTTATAAATTACCCTGGCCTGCCCTCCCGTCTTTGTGTTTTTTTGACAAAAAAGTAAAGTCTGTATCCGTGGAAAGAACTTGAGGAGATGCTGTGCACAGATGTTCCGGGGCACTATGTTAATACTACATAATCCATATTAAAACGTATTCAAAGTACCAGATGTTTTCTTTCCTATTAATAGATGGACCCTTAATTACGACGCTATGCATTCATTTATTATGTAAACTAATGGAAAGTAAATGTCAGGGCGCACTCAAAGGGTCTTGCGTGAATTGTGTAGTTAGGTTTGTCTTTGAGTGCGGTGAACTTTACATTTTTCAGAACTGTTATTGAAATGTGAATATTTTACATACATTATTTCTAATTATTGATATCATTTTTACAGTTATTTTTGATTCATCGCAAGCAGACAATTGGCTAGATACAAAGCCTCTAATGCTATCCAAAATGGGAGAGATGTACATAAAATACGTTCCCAGCTGCTGACAATTTACTCGACAAATAGACCATATATCCAAACATATGGATAGATGTATCTATCCACCATTAATCACGTCTTTTCCAAAATAAATGCGGCATTGGTATGACTCACCCGGTATGAAATGTCTTTGTTCTTACCTGGAGTTACCAGCACTATGCTCTGATGGGGTAGGGTCACTAGTTATTCCCGTGTTTTTGATTATGTGTTTTCTTTTTTGTCGTTGAAATGCTGATGAGTATTTTATTTGAGAAATGTATATATGCAAATTAGTTGACTGTTCCACATACATTAGTTTTACACCATTCTTAGGGTTGGCTTTGAAAATAAATCACTTCATTCATGTAAGAGGCAAACACTTAGGATGGCGCTGTAGTGATAGCGCTTGCCGCTCACCCTCACAGTTGTGGTCTCTGCAGGTCTGAGTGAAGCAGAGTGTTGAGATATTAAGTCATATGCCAGCAATCTTTTTGTCTCAGACTTGAAGAGACCATGACGGTGAGGAAAATAGAGAGCCCCAATTGCATCTTCCTAAGAACTAGAAGCCATAAAATTATTTATGGCGTCTCTGCCTAGGAATGCTGACTCTAACTGGTAATTTAAAATAATACCAGTTGTTAAACAATAAACATTTGCAGTCTGGTTCACATCTTTAGTTCTTCCTTCCCATCTTCTAACCAGTTCTTATTTTCAGCAGGGCCATGCCAGGTGGACAGCCATTTTAGAGACAACCTAACCAAAGCTGAAGTTGAAGGACAACACATTGTTCTCCTGCAACTAGCTAAAGATTCCTGATTGCTCCTAATCGTGCATTAGAGCTTACCATGTATAGGACTTTGGTGGCCAAGTGGGGTACCTATGCCTAATCAACATCGAATAACCCTCCAACATTGGGTGATCTGATACCTTTTTAGAACCCTTTTTTTAACTAATTATGAAAGCATTTACTGCAGGTTTGGTATAGAAACAAAGCATTTCAATGAAAAAGTCAAGATTTGGAATAAATTTCCAAGAGCTAGACGATAGCCAACTAAATCAAAGAATAAACATATTTTTCCTTCAATGTGTGTTAATAGCCTGAACATCCCCTTCGATATACTGTATTGTTACAAATGATTCATCGTTACTTCAATTACATATATTTTAGATTTTAGGCTCACCGGTGAGATATGATAAATGATTTCTGGATGCATGGTAAAACTGAGATGTGTTTCCAGAATAAAACCTCTCAAAGTATTGATGTCACATGCCCACAGTGTCCTCTGTTCTTGTTAGCAATTCACGACAGGGACCATCGACATTGCAATTAAATGGATGGTGTGGAAGATGCACTATATGTGATTTGTTCTTTGAGACGGTTTGAGACTTAGCAGAGATTCCTTTAGAACTCGTGGACTAGAACGTATTATTTTATCTGTATAAATCAAAATAAAAGGCAAGTATTTGGGCTTTTTCTTTCTGTAAGGTTGTAAAATGAAAATGAACAAGAGTATGATGTTAACAGTTGTAATTTACAGTATAACTGGAAATGTACAATCACCTGCTAGAATACGGTGGATGTTAGAACAGAGAAGAAGCTGGAGTTTTACAGTAGCATAAATTCTTTCAATCACCAACGTTGTCATAGATAAAATAAAAATCATATCTCTTTTCTTTGCTTAAGAAACGAAGGTAGAAAATGAAGTGAAATCCGGAGAAATATTTCATAGGGGATTTTGGGGAAACCATTAATCAGCAGAGCTATAAAATGCCTGTAGAATCTGGAAGATTGAAGGGTTTTATGTTTCTAGATGAGATTAATTTTCTGTTCTTGCATTTTATGTATATGTCAATGGTCGACTTCATCTTTGCAAATCTGATCTTAAAAGCAAGCTATCACCAAAACATTATAAAATGCCCATGAGTTATTTTCTATTGCATTAACGTGGACCTGCCGCTTTTCTCATATATATTTTCCAGTTTAGCATACTAAATAAACATATGTAATGCAATTGTATTGTATTCTTCTAACGCTAAGGTTCTTTCATTGGTGGGGCTGTATTAGACACTAGACTATACTGTCAAAGTATTTTATATACTCCCCTTTACTGTCGAAGCAGATTGGCTCAGGCATTGTTTACAAGGATAGAGAGAAGGGAAGTACCTTCAGGACAATGAATTGTGATTTCTGTGTCATTTTGCTGTGATTGTAGCAGGTTAAAAGATGCGAAGGTTACTGTATTTGCAATGGTATACCACGACGTGCTGTTTAAATGAATGGTAATTGAATAGTGCAATTATAAAACTATGATGTATTATGATGCGGAACATAAGGACGTTTTTTATCATAATGCCCCTATTTAATTCTACACACAAAACATTACATTTTCCGCTGTATTTGAAATTATATATTATATTGAAATTGAATGTGGTATAAGAAGCCAGGGGAAACCATGTATAATCTACAGCGTGTTTAATTGGTTCATATATTTCCATTATGTTAAGTGGTGTTAGTGAATCCTGTTATAAACGATCATTATTGGTGGAAATAATGTGGTTTTGTTTTTTTAAAGTCGGGTACCATTACTGACAATTCATAGCAATCTGCTCCTGTAGCAATTATCATTGTATTCTAAAATGGATATAACTGTTGATCAGTATTTCAAGGGCTACAATTTATGGAATAACATTTACATACTGTAAATACATATAGATCTAGATGTATAGATTTAGTCAATTAAATGAGAAAATTGGATTCCAAAATTCCCCTTTCCTGTTAAAGTAGTCCCAGGACTTGTGGAGTCTCTTCTAGATTCTCGTTCAGGGAATTAATGTAACCGCTCTTGGAGTGTGGGGGAAACACTCACTTCACTAAAGAAGCCTAGTAGAGGCCAAAGTGTATGGCACTTGGACGTAGACTATTCAATGACAAGGAGGTCCTGGCACTTTAAGGCTGGCAGCTGCCTGGGGATGTCAGTGATGTCCAGACGTATCCAACCGGTGGCCACACTGCAGCACCCAATCTGCCTTTAATTGTGATTATGCTATTTAAGACACACCACGGTCCCCATGTCCTACGATTCCAGACATCTTAGATCACACGGCACATTTCCTGAGATCCATTAGCAAAATAACAAACTTTACAAATGCTTTATTTAAAGCTCTACACATATATTAGAATATTGAATATTGGAAAACAATGCTTTAAAAGGAATGCGAGCCTTATCTGAAATAGATAATATAAACCTTAAAAATGGCGCCATTGACCTCCCAACATTTTATTTTCTAGTTCTGTGACTTCACACAGTTTTTTACGTGGTTAATAGATACTTTTTGATTGTATTGTCATGCAATTGCTTTGCTTCCAGTTTCAAGTCGATGCGCTAGCCAGAACTGCATCATTGTTTTGATTTATTAATATAATTCCTAGAACATATTAATCTTCAGACACGTCTGCAAAGACATGAAAACGGTAATGACTGTGCTTGCAAGTTGTTTTTTACTAAAATATGTTTAATTTTTTTTTCTTGGCTAGGACAAAAAGTGGAGAGTAATTTGAAATGGTCTAGACAATGGATAGAAGAGGAACACTTCAGACATTCCGAGACAATAGTGCCCTACCTTTTAAGTGGGGATCAGTGGAAGCCTATAGGTCCCATCTTTTCAAAGGTTCGTATTTTGTTTGCTTTCTCCCACTTTGTCTGGCATTAGAAACGTAAAATGAAGCTGGCATCTTGAAACTGCAGCAAATATTCACAATGAAAATAAAGGAGACCTCTCAACACAATGTTTTCTTAAGCAGATTTAACAGAGTAACAGCAATTGTCAAAATATCCACAGTTGGCAGTTGTCAAAATATCCACAGTTGGCAGTTCCCATTATTTGGAACATATGTTCTCCACTGAAAATAAATACAATTGTGTCAATTGCCTTTTACATTTAGGGATGTAAGATATAGACAGAGTCAGTGAATATTGTAAATTGTGTTGTAAACGTCATTGGACGTCTGCTGACTCTTACTATTGGATCAAATCCTGAATCTTGTATGAGCTTGTGTGTGCCCAAGAGGTATGTATATCTACTTGTGTGAAACAGGGAGACAGCAGAAGCTAGTTTTAGAAGCCACAATGTCCTGCTATCCCTTGAGGTTGAGTTGTGTATTGGTTACAGGATAGTTGTATATTTTAACTCATTGGCTTGACGTCATTATGATGAGTCGACCCAGTATTCAAAATTAGAAAGATATTTCTCAAGAAATTTCCCCACTATAACTTTAACTCCACCATTCCCTTACCTGGAGAGGAAAGCGACTCTGGGAGAGCCACTCCAGGAGAGCCACTCTGCGTCAAACCCCAGAGCCCCCAAGTATTTTATATACAGTATGTCTGAAATCAGGTTATGTTCTAACTTATGACCCTGTGTTAGAAAAGCCTATCTATAAACCTAGAATATAATATATGAGCTGGACCGTGTGACCAATATAATTAATAGACACAGTTAAAAACACATAACTAACTTGTATGTAGGTAGTGTGTACCGTGCATTGTAACCCGACACCATTTAACCCACCAAATAACGACACAGAGACTGAGATTGGATAAAGCAGGCCACAGCACAATTTTATTATAAAACCATAAAACACTGTGTTGGCCCAAAACACCATAAACCAATAAGAACAATATACAATAACCGATAAATAATAAATACAAATATACAAAATATACATAACACATTACCATAACATATTCAAACATAACCAACACAGGAACCGAATTAACCCCGTCCTTGCCGGCCTCTCACACTGCACAATCCAGACCACAGGTACTCACCTCCCCCCTCGTCCAAACAAAATTGACAGCTACCTTTCGCTGTCCCACCACCAATGCTAACCACCAGCCGTCCAACAAGCTCGGTGGGCACGTCCAATAAAACACCAGAGGTTAGGGGAGGATTGAGCCTTCCATTACACCAGCATCCAACTCCATCACTTTACCAAAAACCAGACCGGCAAGGACACACAAACCGCCAGCTGTGACAAAAGAAAGAAAGTTAGTACACAAAAATAGGGAGTGAGGGTGGGAAGCAGGTAAGACTGTTGGCCGTGTCTGCAAAAAAGGACAGTGACCGGGGTCACCCATAGGTCACCTTATATCACCTAGGGTCTCCCACCCCTTAATTAACATACCCCAATCAAAACACGGACATGCCCTGAGCATGCACTAACCCACACACATACATGCTCCCTGTCCATTTAGCTACGCTGATTCCCAGGGGCCTTGTCCTTCACTTCAGGAGGGTTTTGACATCCGAGTTAATACATCTTAGAAACATGTATTTTTTTAGGCGAAGTCAGAGAAGGATGAACATGTGGGAAGTGCAGAAATAGGGGGGAGAAGTATTTTAAATATGTGGTGAATGTCAGAGAAACATGAATGGACAAGGAGTGTGGGAGAGAATAGATAAAGGAGGACAAGATGTGACAGGGAGCTCATTAGGCAGGATCCAGTACCTATTATTATTTTATAAAGAGCAGCCCCTTATGCAATTAAAACTTCCAAGAATTTCAGAAAAGAAGCAAAAAATAAAATAATATCTTTATATAACCCGTTGCACTGAAAAGAGATATATATATATATAGTATAATATTAATAATTAGTATATTTAATATATATATATATTACTGTGCAAACATTTTAGGCAGCTATAAAAAAAGAATCCTGAAAAATAAGAATGCTTACCCTTCGCCTTCAAAACACCATCAACTCTTCTAGATACACTTGCACAAAGTCAGGGATTTTGTATGATTAAATAATCAGTTCAAACAGGTGCTAATGATCTTAAATTAAATATATACGTTGAAACACAATCATTAATTGAAACAGAAACAGCTGTGTTGGAGGAATAAAAATGGGTGAAGATACAATCTAGTTACTGCATCATCAAGGCCTCTCCGAGGCAGAAATTTAAAATCAGACAGCGGTTTCCAGATATTCTGTCCAGGCTTTTGAAGAACGTAGTAAAGGGCAACATGTTGTCAGCCAAGGAAACTTCCAGTAGTGCAGATGAACGACACATCGTGCTTACTTCCCTTTGCAATTGGAAGATGTCCAGCAGTGCCATCAGCTCAACATTGGCAGAAAACAGCAGGACCCTGGTACAGGATCTACTGAAGAAGTCTGGCCAGCAGTCGTCTTTATAGTAGACTTGTGGCCAAAA
The DNA here is from genome assembly GCA_009364415.1 of Spea multiplicata. Lineage (NCBI taxonomy): Eukaryota > Metazoa > Chordata > Amphibia > Anura > Pelobatidae > Spea > Spea multiplicata. The sequence goes on from VKOC01016219.1 coordinate 52,679, forward strand.
GGCCATACCTCCAATGTGAGAAAAAGGCCAAGCAACTGAACCAAGATGACTATGAA
>VKOC01016221.1:0-52563 GCA_009364415.1 Spea multiplicata
TGGAACTGTTTATTGATGTTCGTACTCGTTCATACATTTAATACGTTCTTTATTGGATACATCGGTTGCTAAGGCGATTAGGTTTGCAACATTTCGAATTTTTCTGAGACATGAAGTGGAACTTTAGGACTGACAAGTTTCATGACTCCTAGGGGCTCTCCTACTCCCAGAGATGCCTATACACGGATGGACTGGAAGGGGGGCTTATATCACCTGGCAGCTCTTACAGTAGGGTGACGAAAACATAACAGAAGTGAAGGGATTAGGGAAGTAACATTTAAACACACGCTACACGGTGAGTCTGAATACACATAGAAATGGAAACAAGGGTGAAAATACAACATGCTACAGTCCAAAAATATTCTTAAAATATGGGTCCAATATTATACCTAGAACCAACTAAACAAATTGCTTGTGATTTTAAATGTAAAGCGCTACAGAATCTTTTGGTGCTATATACTATTATATAAGACAAGGTTTTTTCCCCAGAGTAAATGCTCTATATAAATGCTCTTATATTCGAGGCCGTCTTATAATCAGACCTCAAATAGACTAAGATTCAGATCCTCCACATCGCTGCAGGGGACCTGGATACTCCTCTCCACCATCTGCCCCCACTAGACACCATGGAGTCTGAAGCATGAGGGACAAGTCTGGGGATGCATTGGTAAGTTGGGGGGGCAGAGTAGCATATAGAGGGGGGAGGGGGGGAGGGATTTTTGCATATCAGGAAGGCAGAAGTGGCAAATAGGGGGTATGGCATATCAGGGAAGTGGCAAAATAGGGGATATTAAGCATATCTGGGGGGCAGATGTCAAATCTGGGGCAGAATGTGCATTAACTGGAGGCAGATGTGCATAACTAACCGGGGCATGTTTGGCAAATAAAAGTAAATAAAAACAAGAATAATAGATTTTATAAATATAAAATAGTTTACATGTGAATTTAGTGCTTACTATTAAATGTTTTTTTTTCCTATAGGGTCATACTTATATCCAGGCTTTTTCTTTTTTTCCTAAATTAATATTAAAATTTTGTAATTTATACATTAAAACATATCAATAAGATAAACAAAACAGAGAAAACCTAATAGCAGGGATACAACCAATATAATCCCGCATTAACAGGTCAATGTCCTGGTACAGCGTTCAAATATCTTCAACTTTTAAACGTAAAATCATACCTGCAATCTCGCTTCTAGTGCCTGGACAGTGCGAAAGCGGTTTTCATGAAACTCCTCTTCAGCCAGCTCTTTGTTACATAACGCGTCCGGCTAATAAGGAAGCATTAAAAGACAACTTTGACGTCCAAACACTTTTGGCACAGGGCACCAAGAAATGACTATTACACCCAATAAATGACCACACATTATCAATCAGCTATACATTATGGATCACAGTTGCTATACTGCAGCATCCAATATGATTAAAATAGTCTATAGGCAAACCTATACCCCAAAAAATGACATCATCTTAACCCATTAGCTGCCTTTTCAAGCTGTTGAACAGAACACTTTATATAAAACGGGAGTTTTCAATCTACTACTTTTCATCTATAGTAAATCTCAAAACTATATATGGCCTCAAATTTTCATACTGAATGCCACAAATGACTCACAATCACCAGAGGGTTAATGCGTGTAAGCAGAAGAGCTGGAGTTTAGAGAAGAACTTAGGAAACATAGGAAATAATGTATGACTATGAAATTTTCTCATTTAACTACAATTTACATCACAATGCAACGGCCAGCTGAGAGACTGGCTGAGAGTGATGTGAGTTGTAGAGCAACCGAAAGGCTACTAGTTACCCAGGTATGGGAATATTGGACTTACTGGATAGTTAATTTCACCGCAGTCTGTTAATGTGAATTCTTGCAGAGCAGATGGATCATCCATAAATAGTGTAAGTATTTGATCAAATCCCACGCCAAGAAAATCATCCACCAGGATATCCCTCACGTGCTGCCAAGTTGCAGATACCTGTCGCACAGGAAATGTAAGGTATTTATTATATGGCCGCACAGTAATAAGTTCTGCAGAAATGGATACCCAAAGCGAGTTCAATAAGTTTAACTGACTTAACAGAAAGGTCAGACATTTGGCTTCAGTGTGTGTTACTGTAACGTGTAACAGACATGTTCATTTTTCTGAACCGAACCTGTGGGTTGCAGACAGCAGGAAACACGTGACATTCTCACACGCAGTTGCATTTCATGGTTTGCTTAAACATATCTACCATACATGCGGTTTTCCTTGGAGAATCCATAAAGTCAACAGAACAGCGACCGTCACCAGGGCACCAAATAGCTGAAACTAATTCTATCGCTGTGGCAGCTAGCGCTGGAATTAGTTAACAAATTAACCCCTTAAGGACAATGGGCAGTCCCTAAACCCATTGAAAACAATGCATTTTGAGCCCGTACATGTATGGGCTTTGTCATTAAGGGGTTAAAAAAAATCTGAAAAATGCTATTAATAGGTAAAGAAAAACCCACTTGCCTAAATACAGCCAGGATCACTTACATGATCCACGGAATTGCCACACGAAAAAAAAATAAAGCGCAGCTTCATTGGCAAGCACAAGGAGAGTCTTTGTGGCTTGTTTCATCCCGCCCGGCCCTTCGTTTCATCGCGCCCGGCCCTTCGGTTACTACCCTCGCAAATGAGAACAATAATTGCAGTGTCAATTTAACATTTGTTCTTAGGAGACGTATCGTCCTGCTTTAGCCAGGTCTTGCGCCAAGCAGTATGTTTGCTCGCTGCATTAAGTTTTCCAGCGTGCCATCTATGTGCATTTGGCACAGGTTTTCATCTGTGAAAAGTCAGTGAAGTGAAAAGCTGCAGTTGCTGAAGCATTTTACTTACAATGGATTTTCACCCTGTATGGGAACCTGTACTGGATCCTGCTTTTCTGGCAAGGACTAGCTTGGAACTCGGGCATCTGTTGGCACAGTATTTCTCGTCACGTCGCTTACTGGTTTATGAGCCGCCATAACCTGGTGCACGAGACCTTAGTGATGCGACCCCATACTGCAATGGACCACATTGAAAAGAAACTGTATGGGATACAATAGTGCCTGTGCACATGGGGGCCACAGCCATGCTTTCCAAGGGACAAGAAAGAACTTGTGCTCAGTCCACACAATATTTCATGACTACAAATCTCTGCTGCCGTCTCTAACCAGGATTATTACAGAGCACTACGCCCAGACCCTCCATCCAAGCCGAAGGTTTCTTCAGTGTATTTACATTCAACTTTTTGGGCATCTTTGGGAAACTCTGTTAGAGGACATAGCGAAAATGATTGGACACAGTTATGAAATAAGATCTGTTTGCCTAACAAAACCTCATTCATATGCATCCAAGTGATTTCTGTGCAGCCCACCAGTACTGGAGGCCTCCGGCAGAGGCTAAAACATGTTTGCCCTCCATAAGCACGGCCTTTAGACACAGATGGATACAAGAAGCACAACTCCGTGCTTCATGTATGTTGACAGCCCATTATATATAAACATATCATAATCGCATATAGATATTCGGCTCACCTTTACTAGAAACCCAACAGTTTTGAGAATATATATAATTATATATATTTTAAATACAAAATATATCAATTCATTTAAAAATCAAATATCTGGAAATGTAAGTAAGCAAACAGGATAACCGTCCTTTCTGCTAAATTCCATAACAATAAAGCGAGGTTTTAAGAGAAAATACCTTCAAGCTGTCCTTCCATATTGCGCAGGCATCACCAGAAGCAAATAAAACAACAAAGAGTAAATCCCCTCGGCCGACGCATGCAACTTGCAGCTTACAAGGATTTTCAAAAGGAAGCTGGCAGACCTCTTCTGGGACTCCATTACGGAACAGGATCAGTTGTTTATCGCTCGCTGCTACGACCGATGTCTCGTAATTTCCCTCCGCTAATTGTAAAGAGCACACATGTAAGCAGCGTATGACGCGGCTGTATGCGTTGGGTACAAAGTATGTACCAGATATAGTTTTATTATTTGGAACAGAATATACCATAAACTCAGTACTTTTAAGCGTTCTTTCGGCAGCAGATGAGTTTGGTTCGTTTCCCCAGTTCGTGTTTTTTATTCCTACGATAATTAGTTCTTCCTCTATGGAGCCGACCCAGTGAAAGGCAGCAAAACTGACAGGAGCTGTACTAACTCCCGAAGTCAGCGGCGACGCATAGTAAAGGCGATCTTGTTGTCTCCATAACAGAGTTGGTCCATCAGCCACCTGAACATCTTGTTGAACTCCAGCATCTGCTGAGATCTCCATACAACACTCCATCTCATCGGAAGCGTGCAACACAAGCATGAGGACTTTCGACTGACTTTTCTTTTTACTCTTTGAGTTCAGCAGAACACAAGGGGCCTTCAGCCCATTTCGAAAATCCGCAACACAAGCGGCATTTACAAATTCAACGGCAGACACAGCAGCTGGAAAACCGTACTGCCCGGCGGCGGATTCCGTGAACGTTCCGGAGGTGGAGCTGAAGGTTCTTCTGAAGAAGCGTAAGGCGTGGGTTTTGGCGCCGTCTGCAGTTTGGGATATTTGAAATGTAATGACCTCCCCGTTGTAGGTCAGGACTCTTTCACGTTTCTCAGTGGCCGGTTTCATTGTTTCCGTTGCCCTCAAAAGCGCTGCTTCAAGTTCCAATGAGTCTCAGCCTTAAAAAAAAAATAAAAATATTAGAGGTATTGCATTTATTGCAAACGTGAATTAATCTCAATCAATGCAGATTATACAGACAATTTCAGACTTTAAGCCATCTACAATATTTTAATGGCTATTCTGCTATTTATACAACAATGGAAGTTATGTCTGTAAAACTTCGAAGCTACAGATTGGCATGCGTTTCCCATCTCATCTGCCGAACGACGACCTATCCCAGCTTGCATCTGCCCCCGGCTCATGGCTGCTCATTGAAATCTTTGTCACACACTTTATAATTGGTGGTTCACACCATAAATATGGGTAAACCACAAAAAAGTAAAACTAGTATTAGACACCAGATGTGTAGTGTAGTTTGGGATTAGTCCAGTGTATAAGAATGCAAAAAAACAGAATGTTGCAGAATCTCGTAATCCCTTTTTATCAATGATAAGCTTGTCTATTATAAAGGACTCCAGAAAGCTTGTCTATTATTTTTAATACTGTTAGTCCAATAAAAAAGGGATTACGAGATTCTGCAACATTCTGGTTTTTTTTTGCATTCTTAAACCAGATGTGTGTAATCTTTGTATAAAACGTAATTCTAATTAATTCTTAGATTTAAATCTTTTGATTACAGAGATTACATCTATCTAGTTTCTGATGTTATCTGTAGAAGAAGCTGCAGCTCCAGAGCTCCCCAAGTGATCTACTATTTACACCGGTTTTGACAGCTTAAGGCAGCCAATCAGGGGCAAGAAGAAACTTCCAGAACCAATGGTAGTGCTTTCTGCAAGCAAGCGTGAAACTCTCAACTCGCTGCTCCAGCAAGCACACATAAAGTAGCATACGACTCCCGCCATGCACTCGAACAAACCCACCCATGTAAAGCGGCTACGTTTAAATATAATACTAACAACAAAGGACAATGTACATTTTGGAATTTCATTAGCGAGTCTCTGAGTGTCTTTTACGGAATCAACAGGTGGCATTCCTTCCTAAGCTTCCTTAAATGATTTAGAAAAATATTTGCCTTTCATGGTTTAAACATCCAATTACGTAACATTAAATATAATGAAATAATCACTCAATGAAAGACTCAATACATCTGGCGAAATACACGTCAACATTGCTTTTATTGTTTAAAAGGTTTCTAAAAAGTGTTGATGACATCATTATTGTTGATCATCCCACACGCTGATTTTAAGCAGGTTAATATCGGTTCCCCTGGAACACAGGTTGAGCGTCCCGCATCCCAAACGCTGGGGACCAGAAGTATTTTGGATAAGGGAACCTTGAGCGATTCCCGTCCGTTCTCGAGGAACCTTAAGAAGCCTGAAGAACGAGGGGACAGCAGGGAGCAGCCGCAAAGGAGGTGGGGAAAGGATCTACTGACTACAGGAGAGGTCACATTTTTCCTCCCCCGGTCGCGAGTATCCATTATCTGAATTACTTGTATCTTTTAGGCGCTCATGTAAAATGCACGCTAGAATATTTGGGATGGTCCTCAAAAAGCTAATATTTATTAGTATTTTGTTTTTCGGGTCAGATTATATGGAATACTTTGAACATTTCAACGCTCCAAAACTTGTCGCTGAGGCTGCGGTTATCCACAGTAAGCTATAGAATGCGGGTGCATTCATTACTGTCATCAAACCCCAGACTGTAATAAGCCCAAGCAACCTCCTTCCACCCCCAGAAACCCATGTGACATCAGCGCGCCACACAACCCCAGGTACCAACGGCAATAGTCATGGTGATGACCAATCACATGCATGCTTGCTGCTCCTAAGCGCCAATTAACTGCAAAGGGGACACAACCGAGCATGCGCAGCCAGTGAATTCTCCTTACTTTAGAAGAGGGGGGCTTGCAATCTGCACAAACTAAAATGCATAGTATACTATAATATATATATATGAGGGCAGGGGTGTATTTAACTTGGTTGTCCTAGGCCTGACCCCCAAGCCGCCCCTTTGCACTTGGCATTCTGAAGGCATAAAAAGGCGCACCTTTCAATGCACAACGCAGTCTATAGCGGCTGAGACGGCCTGTTGTGCAGCGGGACGTCGGTGGGCTGCATCGCCCATGATCTGACCCCCTCGGCCTAGCCCTACTCAGTGTATGGGGGGCTACACTGTCCCTTTAAAGTAATAACTCCCCAAAAGCCCGCAGGACACTACAGCATGACGTGTTTGCTGGCTGTGAGACATTGTAGCGTCACATGGCGCATGATCGCCCTGACAGGGTGTTAACGCCAGAACATCAGCTCAGGCATTCGCAGGAAGGTTCTGTCAGGGTAGTGGTGACACTGCTAGGAGTCTCAGCGTGATCGGTAACTGCAGAACCCCGATTACCGAGATATGCGGGAAACTATTTCACTTTATTTTCAGTAGCAATAGTGATGTCACCATGACGGCATCAGGAGAGCCACCAGTTACACGGCATCCCGGGTAAAGTAAGAAAAAACCACCCCCCCTCCACATGGAAATATAAATACAAAGGAAAAAAGTTACCCCCACCCAACAGAGTGTAACGAGTAAGGGACTGCTGTGGCCCATGCGACAATATGAAAATTAGGCTCGGGTGACAGGATCACATTAGATAGACAGGTTAATAATAGCGTGTCTCGTCGATTACCGATTTGACGACAAAAAACGTTCCCCCCCCAAAAAAAAAACACGATGTGAAGGGAAACGCCATACAATTATCAGAATGATGTCAACTTTGCATTTCTTCGCATTTTCACGTTAATTACGAGAAGGTTCCCGCAACGACAGCAGAATCCCCGCCACGCGAGCCGCAAAGCATGCTGGGTAAAGCGGGATTAGCGAAGGCTGCCTTTCACCTGGCCGCGCGGTACCCTCACCTCTCGTTTACCCGGCAGTGCTTAACGCGCGCGCCGTCGTACCTCTTCTAGACGTATTCAAAGCTCAGGTAATGAGACGATCAGGGGGCGGAGCCAGGCGCTTTCCCATTGGACGGGAGGCTGGACCTGTGCGTGACGTTCGCGCTTGTGTCAGTGAAGCCGGAAGGACTCAGCTTGAGGGCAGCTGTGAGGGCGCGAGGTACTGCGATAACGATGGCTGATGTGAGTAAATAATAGCCGCACGGCTGTGGTAAATGTAAAGGGGCTGCTAGAAAAAAAAAGACAGCAAAATCCCGACTAGTGACAGTAATTTGACACAAATGGGAAGCGAGTGGTGTGACCGCAAAATAGATTTAGTCAGTGGTGCGCTGACTGTAACCCGTCCTAGCTCCTGTGACACTAATAAAGTGGAACTCCAGGGGTGAGGCGGGGACAGTAAGTCTGTGGAACTCCACAGGTGATGCGGAGACAGTAAGTCTGTGGAACTCCACAGGTGACGCGGAGACAGTAAGTCTGTGGAACTCCACAGGTGACGCGGAGACAGTAAGTCTGTGGAACTCCACAGGTGACGCGGAGACAGTAAGTCTGTGGAACTCCACAGGTGACGCGGAGACAGTAAGTCTGTGGAACTCCACAGGTGACGCGGAGACAGTAAGTCTGTGGAACTCCACAGGTGACGCGGAGACAGTAAGTCTGTGGGAACCACGGGTGACAGCAGGAGACAGTTTAAGTCTGGGAAACTCCACGAGTGACGCGGGATGACAGTAAGTCTGTTGGAACTCACGGGTTGACGCCGTAGACGATAATCTGTGGAACTCCACGGGTGACGCGGAGACAGTAAGTCTGTGGAACTCCCGGGTGACGCGGAGACAGTAAGTCTGTGGAACTCCACGGGTGACGCGGAGACAGTAAGTCGTGGAACTCCACGGGTGAGCGGAGACAGTAAGTCGCCTGGGAACTCCACGGGTGACGCCGGAGACAAGTAAGTCTGTGGAACTCCACGGGGTGACGGCGGAAGACAGTAAGTCTGTGGAACTCCACGGTGACGCGGAGACAGTAGTCTGTGAACTCCCACGGGTGACGCGGAGACAGTAAAGTCTGTGAACTCACGGGTGACCCGGAGACAGTAAGTCTTGTGAACTCCACGGGTGGACCGGAGACATAAGTCTGTGGAACTCCACGGTGACGCGGAGACAGATAGTCTGTGGAACTTCCACGGGTGACGCGGAGACAGTAGTCTGTGGAACTCCACGGGTGACGCGGAGACAGTAAGTCTGTGGAACTCCACGGGTGACGCGGAGACAGTAAAGTCTGGGAACTCCACGGGTGACGCGGAGACCAGTAAGTCTGTGGAACTCCAGGTGTGACGCGGAGACAGTAGTCGTGTGGAACTCCACGGGTGACGCGAGACAGTAAGATTCTGTGGAACTCCACGTGTTGACGCGGAGACAGTAAGTCTGCATGGACTCCACGGTGACGCGGAGGAGTAAGTTCTGTGGAACTCCACGGGTGACGCGGAGACAGTAAGTCTGTGGAACTCCACGGGTGACGCGGAGGGAGTAAGTCTGTGGAACTCCACGAGTGATGTGACGGTAATGTGACTGGGTAAATTAGCATGTGGCGTTGGCACCCGGCATGGTTACTCAGCTGGATTGTAAATCAGGGCCTTCTCACTTCTTGTTTCTGTAAAATTCCGAAGTGTTATGTGATATGCTACATTATTTCCTGTTTACCCATTGTACAGCGCTGTGGCATATGATGGCGCTAAATAACACACAAGGTAACTCCGTGACACTGATATATGTCTGTTGGTGATGTTGAAATGCTTTGTATCACCACAGTAATATTATTGGTTTATGCAGCACTGTCATATTCTGCGGCTCTATGCAGCGGGGAAACAGGACATGGCAAGTAGTGCATCACAAAATTACTAAGTAACATAAAGGGTGCTGCTGTGGCAATAATACAGGGTAATGCGCTAGAATAGGGAAAAAGAATGTCGGTGCGCTAAGCTAGTCTCAGGCTCAAATAATACAAGTGTATAATATGAGGCCTGCTGCAAATACAGTGTGTTGGCTGACAGTATTTTGTTTTTTGTATATAATGCGCTAGAATACAATATACATTCAGGCTCTCTCCACCTAACGTATCGGGGTGTCTTAGTCTGTCAATTCTCGTCTTGTCATAACCCCTTGAATATATGTATTGTATTACGCTATTAGTAGATTGTTGGCGCTATATAAATAAAAGATGATGATAATAATATATATAAATATTGGAAGCTGGTGTTGCAGAATGGTGTATGTGCCGGTGACACCCTGTATCCCAAGCGGTGCTGTTGTGGCGGTGATGCGGTTTAATGATCGCCGTGTGCCGGAGAGCTGGGGTTCATTGGTTGCGGTGCTTTGTAGTAAAGCTGGTGTCTGCTCTGATAATGTGCTTTGGTGTAATTCTACAAGATCACTAGTGGCTCCTCAAGACATCTTGTGATTTCATCTAGAATGAAGTATACTGCACAGAGGTGACATCTTCTATGTTGATTAGAACCCCACATGATACGTTTGCCATGGAAGTAATAACTTCCCATTCAAATGATTTGCATGCTTTTATTTTCTACTGGAAGGTGGCTGCGTTTGGTAAATAAGGTCGGCGCCAAGAGAGGAAATTGTTACTAAACTCTCCACTTTTTCCCTAATGAGCCCAACTTCCCTTAAAGGGAGAACTCCCATGAAAAGCTTTTAATAAGGCCACATAAAAAAAAAATACTTTTCAAAAATACAGCGCTGTTTTTATTTTAACAACCTAAGACAATCTTAAGAATCTTTTTGAATATTACCGAAATGTGCATCTTTCATTAAGGCCAACTGTAATGTTAATATCCGGTAGAAATGTATATAATTTTTGTATTCATTGGAAGTCGGAGGTTAAAATAAATCACGTGGCTTCTGCTGTTGTAAATTGTTGTGTTGTGAGGAGTGGTGAAACTTCACGTTATCTGTTCATATAAATAACATTGGGTTTCTTACTTCAAATGAAAAATCTTCCACACACCTTTTTCTTTGTAGGGGTTCTTACCTTTAACGTATCACATTAAATATACATTTTATACAAAAATGTTATTAATCAGTTTTTTTTCCCCTTTTTCATGTTTTGCATAATATTATCTTTTAAGGTTGCTTCATATTAGTCATTTGTACTCTAGCTCTGTTATCTTGGCCCAATCTTCTCGATAAACACCCTGAACCCTTATCATACTGCCAAAGGATTTGGCGGAATGGACTTCTTTCTCATTGCCGTAAAGTATCCGCCTAGTGTGATGTTTGAGCAGGAAAATGAAATTAAACCCGGCGCTGTATTGAGCACAGGAAGATTTTTTTTTCTTTCCGTGAACTTATCTTTCAAAAGCTAATGGGAGAATGGTCTACAATTGGTAGTGAACATAAAAATAAGAAATTACCAAAAGTATGAGAAAACTTTGATGAAATGGCAGCAGTCTTTGTGCTTTTTTGTGGCATACAATTATCGTGTCCATTGCTGTTCTACTCGTCTCTGGGGTTTATTCATTATGGGGAGATCTGGCAGGAGAGTGCAGGCTTGTGGTTTTAACTTTCTCACTTTACTATTCATTAGGAAGGTCCAACTCATTTCTCCTGCATGAATGACTTTGCAAGCCCTGTGTAATGCATAATTCCGCAGGTGATGAGACTTCGAAGAACTCTTGTTGACTAAACTATACGTTACACAGCTTCTGCCACGCTGTCCCTGCGGCAGGAGCTCACTGGAGTCAGCCATTCATAATGTATAGTGAAGAAAATTAGTTAAAATTACTAAACATTATGCAGAGCCACCTCCATTGAGCTTCTCAGGGTATAGTTAAATCACTGAGACTTCTTCAACGTCTTCTAACCACTGAATCATGCATTATACAGGGCCAGCTCAGCCATATCCGCTGGGGAAATGTGCTAGCGTTGGGTCTTCATGATGAATATTGGAGCGCAGAAGTTGAAACTACGACTCTCCTTCCAATTGTCCGGCCAGCCTCCCCCTTAGTGAAGAGACCCCGTTGTGTTGAAGGCTGAAAACATGTTTCCTCTCGTTTGTGAGGGCCCCCTCATTATGGACTCACCCCCAGACCTGGTTTACCTATCCCCTATGGCCACAGATATGGTACAGCGTGCCCCTTGTTCACAATGTGGAAATTAACTTTAGGTTGGTTTCTAACTTTTCAGGGACCTGGTTGAATCTAAATGACCTTCAGTTATTGTGTTTTGTTTGAATCTACAGCATTCTGCCTACAGTTTTGCAGTTAATCGGGTTACCATGGCGATTAATTCTTGCCACATTCCCCTGCCAGTTGCAGCTGCTTTTTCCTGTGTCAGGTGTTGTTAAGGTTATATTGTACAAAAAATATGTCAAGGCAAACGCATATCTTCTCATTTCATCCAAAACAAAAACCAGTAGCAGATAGCATAACATATGCCCTCGTTACTCGCGTTAATGGGGATTGCCAAGTGTTACAACGTACGCCACACTGATTTAGAACGTACCACTAGTGCATAATCACTGGGGGTGCTTTATTAGTGCTCCTTCCCCAACAGGGGTTGAATGCATTCCAAAAAAATCATGATTTAGGTGCAAAAACAAAGAGTTTGGTTCCAAGAATAGTGTTTATTATAAATATCTTTATATTAACAAATGAAACCTAGTTTAATTGGGCTACTGAATGGGCTTTAGTTACAGAAAAAACATGTTTGTAGCAGTTAATTCCAAATTGAAATTTGTGGTTCATAATACAAATTACACGTACAGGGTGTACATGTCTGTCAGCATCATTTCACAATGTGCATATATTTTCAGTGTGTGTGTGTATATGTGTGTGTGTGTGTGTGTATATATATGTGTATGTATATATAATTGCAATAGACATTGCAGTCAGTTACAGTTAAGTCCAAAGGGGCAGGAGGTTAGTTCCTATTTTTTTGTCTATTGTGACTGATTTTCTCAAGTGTGTATTTCTTGTTGATGTGAAGCCCCACACCCTGTCAGGATAATTCTAACTTCCTCTTTTGTAAAGGCCACATGTATTGTTACACAGGCAAGTACTTTAAATCTGGTCTGTCTGTTTCATACATACACAGACACACACATGACAATAAAACCCCCGCCTTATGTGTATACCATGGGCAAAAGGTATCTTCTTCTTGTATTTTGCACAATTGTTCCTCCCCATTAAATCACCTCTGCCCTACTTGTAAATTGTTCATTGGTATCGGCCGCTTTTATGTTAGTGATGAAAAAGGAGGTCAATAACACGTAGAGCCAAAAATTGCCATGCCTCGCATACCTTTCCTTACGCATAAGACACTTAGTCCTATATACAAACATGCATGGCACTAAATCACTTAATCCCCACATACCATGTTTCACAATGAAAAAGTTCTGTAACGTCATAGAATTAGTCTTGGCTTTAAATAGAAAGTTAATTTTAAAGCGCCTGCTACCTAAAATAAATCCCATAACCTTACATAGTTACCCATGTGAGTTAGTTTAACAGGATGTTATGGTCCAAGCTTCTTGGTTGTGGATCAAATGATCCTCTCTGGATATTTAGCAACCTAATTGGGAGCAGAATCTGAAATGATGATTTAAAATTCTAATTTCCTCATTTATCCCACTGTTTCAAAAAAGAAAAACGGAACCCCTAGTTTTCACTAGCATTGTGGTAATACCGGTGGCCTTCCAGAAGTATTATCTGTAAATTCTTGAAGAAGCTTGTTGGTCACCTTTGTTGGTAACGGTCCTCAAATGCAGTAAAGCCACACTAGGTAATGTAGGTACAGTATATCCTTTTTTTCATTTTCAGTATATCCTTTTTTTTCGGCTGATGCAAATCACTAGACAGATTTCTTTTGTTTTATTTGACCCGTAATCACGTAGCTTATACACGGTGTAGCTGGGCCATGCAGCTGTCAATCGCTACCATTCTTTACTCTGCTGTCCAGGTGAGACAGAAATCTGTGTAATCTTCTAAATAGTGAAACCTTTTTTCAATTTTCATTTTTTAAAAACACACTCCATATAAAATAAAGAATAAAGGGAATAAAAGATTCAATAACTGTAATTCGGGCCACAGTATACAAGTCCATAAGAGATGCAGAGAAAAGTAATGTCATTAGGTGAGTGATTGAGGAAGAAGTCGCTTCCGTGCTGGAAGTAAAACAAGTTGGCTTTTCTGTGATCACTCGGTGAAAACCTGCATCTTGACAGCTCAAGGTCACTCGGTAGCTCAGACTGGCAATTCTCACTGGGAAGAAAAACACTGAAAAGCATATTCACATAGCAGCCTGTCATAAAGTATGAATATCCTCTGAACCGTCACAGCCAAGCTCGCTGAACGCGTTCCGTGACCCTAAAATTCTGGCTCCTAGAATATAACCAGTAAAGCCCCAACCTCTTGGAACATTTTACATACAAAGGATATGGCTGTACAGTTACTTCCCCTGAGTGTCTTTCTGTGATGTTTATTCACTAAAGTGAGAGCTAGCAGGAAGATTGTGGTTTCAAGTCCCTGGATTTACTGTGCATTATAAAGGGGGCCACCCCTGGCAAATTTCTCTGCATAAAAGGTAGAGCAGTTCCAGCATAATTTATTAAGCAAGGCAGCTTTTACAAGATCTCGCTGACTTAAGAATGCTTTGTGCAGGAACATGCATTACGTTTAATGTACAGAATCTGCACCGCTGTTACCACACAGTCATTAAACTAATTTAAAATCACTCACAAACGGGTACGACGGCTCACGAGCGCTTAAAAGCTCTGGGTATTTCGCAACCTAATTGGGAGCAGAATCTGAAATGATGATTTAAAATTCTAATTTCCTAACTTATCCCACTGTTTCAAAAAAGAAAAACTGAAGCCCTAGTTTTACTAGCATTATGGAAGAGGTAATATTTGAGGTATTATCTGTAAGTTCTTGAAGAAGCTTGTTGGTCATCTTTGTTGGTAACAACGGTCCTCAAATGCAGTCTTTGAGATGTTAAGCTTTAGGTAATGCAACACCATCCATGATGCTGTTACAGAAAGACAGTCAGTGAGGCGAGCTAGAAGCTGATTGGTCAGGAGAGGAAATGTACATTAGAGCGTCGCCTACGTATAGATGGTATTAAAGCCAAAGTAAGTTATGAGTTGCCCGAGGGAAGAGGTGTAAATGGTATGATTTGAGCCAGGAAAGAGCTGTGTCATGGCTGCTATGAGCATGGAGTTGCTGTAGAATAAAGGGTGATTAACTGTGTCAAAGGCTGCAGAGAGGTCCAAGAGGATAAATATTGAGAAGTGACCTTTTTTTTAATGGCAAGGATGACTTGGTTGTAGAGGGTCATTCGTGGTGAGAAACTTGCTAATTCTTCCAGCAGTTTAAATGCTTATGGGAGACGGGAGAATGGGTGGTAGTTTGAGGATGTGGGATGAAGAGAAGGTTTCTCTAGGATGGGAGAGGTAATGGCGTGTTGTAAATTAGGATGGGAATACCCCAGGGGAAGAAGAGAGATTAAAGATGTAGGTGGGGTTAAGGACATCAGAAAGTGACAGTAGAAGATGTGAAGGGGCAGTGAGGTGGGAGGACAAGAGTACTTCAGTAGGAGTGACTGGACAGAAGCAGGTGAGGAAGGGTACCATATGATTAACACCATGGAGGAACATGTTATCCCTGATGGTGTCAATTTTGTTTTTTAAATAACTTGGGCAGAGAAGGCTGTTAAATGTTGACGTTTAGGGTTAAACAGATATTTTGGGTTATAGGAAAGGAAGGAGGTTAAATAAAATAGATTTCTGTGGAATGCCATGGCTGTGATGGACGGCGTGGGTGGTGGCACGCAGTCAAAGAAGCATCTATATCTAGGACTGAGGCTAGCGTACGATTTATACAAAGCTGTGGCAACATCAGGAGGAGGTAGAGGTGCTTGAGAGAAGTGGCAAAAGTGTGACATACAAGCAATACTTGCGCAAGCACTCATGGGGGGTGTAACATCTAATATGAAATGCATCATATTGTTAATGTTTGTTCGATGCAATAGGGGCATCCTATACATTTAATAACACTTTTAAAAAGCAAAAGAGGTAGACTTATTGGAATTATATGTGAGAACCAATGCCATCGGATGCATATAGTATATGGTACAGCATACCAATGTATTTTCACAATTTGAACCCTGCAGTAAAGTTTATATTCACACATGTTCTCTTTTTTGCAGTGTCAACAACCCACTGCCATTCCTTCTTATATTAACAAGTAAAGGCGAATAACAATGACAGCGACTGTTCAAGAAAACAGCTGACATTTTGTGTCTCGAGCTGCCTGGAAACTTGGGTCACTGTTTCCATTCATCGGAGGCGCATGCACTACCATTCAAAAGTTTTGGGTCAGCTTTTTGTAATGGAAAACAAGGACATCTCTTGCAAAATGGTTTTCTAGCAATCAATTAGCCTTTTAACCTTAAACTGGGTTAGTGAATACAACATGCTGTTGGAACATGGGAGTGATTAAGAGCCTCTACTCCTATGAAGATAATCCTTTAAAATCAGCCGTTTCCAGCTACAGTAGTCTGCTTTGTATTTCTGATCCATTTCAATGTTATTTTAATGGACAAAATGCCCCCCCAAAGTAGGTTTCTATGTGACCCCAAACCTTTGAATGGTAGTGTATATTCTAACATCCCAACTTTCACTGTTGATATGGCTGAAGAACGTTATGTTAGGGTATTTCTGCCACCAACTATAATAAAATATTTTATTGCAATACTTGGGTAATTATTACCATGATACAAAGCTTCTACTGATGATAAATAATTTTATTAAATGTAATAAAAAATTTGTTTTAAATATGAAAAATAACCCCATTCATGATATCGTGTTTTGTTTTTTTTTTCTTTTAAGGAAAAGGATAAGCTAATACAAGAAACAAGGAAGAAGTTTAATCAAGAATACTTGCAAGGTACGTGTCCCTGAAGTGTATTCATTATTAAACAAATGAATGACATCATGAAAATAAGTGGAACTTGTGTGCTCAAGATTGCTGTGAAAAATGTAGAGTTTCTTTAGGCAAGGTGATACTTTTTACTGGATACACCTGAGGTCCCGAAAGCCTATGAAATCTACATCTTTTTCTATAGTGACCGTATTACTTCGGACTAAAGACTCTCATCTCTTGGACCAATTCAGTTATATCAGCTTGCTTATTGTGAATGTACAAACCATTGACCGTAATTCCATGTATCAATCAAACATGGCGCCTCTGCTAAACACTTACCACTGTCTTCTGTCGGTTAAGCGTCATAGAGGCCATATCTCTGGAAAACGGATTATATGCTTCAGATAGTCACCTTTTTTCATTTGGCAGTGGAGACGTATATCTTTATAGGAAGGGTTCCTTAAGGATATTCCTGATAAAGGGTGTAGATCTGTATTTTCCCTGTTACTGATGGCATGACTTGAAGTTTACTAGAACACATGCAATTATTAGACTAGTTCAAACACATTCATAAGCATCAAAGCTCCTATTTTTTTGAAACCTTATAGCTGCCTTTGAACCTGACATCAGAGATCAAAGTATGTATTAAAGTTAAGTGTGTGTGTGTATATATATATATGTATATGTATATGTGTATATATATATATATATATATATATATATATATATAATGTGTAGGATTTATAGTAAAGTTCTTGTCACTGATCTTGATAACAGTAACAATTTTCTTTTAATGCCCAGGATAGACTTATTTATATTATATGAGGATCTCATTCAGAAAATAAAGCAGACCTGTTTACTTTTGCAGAGTTGGTTCTACGTAGGATTAAATACATTAGAGAACTCGTCAAACAGGTTAATGGATGTTTGTTAATTTAAATATGCTGTTAATGTTTTTAGTATTGAAGTCATTTAATTAAAACCGTGGGCTCTTACCGGATGGTTTAAACTTTTGTTTGGCTTTCCTCTGGTTTAGCAGGGCTCCTGTCTGCACTTTCGATCACGTTGGTATTAACCGGATTAAAATTCATATTTTAGTGAAAAAATCCTTTTGATTAAATTTTCTACATTACAGCTCGATCAAGAATGTAAACCTATTCCTGAACGGCAGGACTTTTTGTTATTTAGTTTTTCCCCCCAATTGAATTAGCAGGATTTTTTTCTGATTCATTTATTAATAGATGAAGAATTCTTTCCCCTGTGTGATTCTGAACCAGCGGTCACATTTAATTTCTGTATAATACTCTGCTGTGTTAGGGCCATAATCATCACAAAGACTCTCTATTAATCAGAATTTGAATTCACAGAATTTGTTAAAAAAATCTGTTATTTTAAAGCAATAGTTTTTAACTAGTGTTATTTTATGTTCACTTTTTGCCTTGTTTTCTGTCAGTTGTCTTGTAAACTGTGGTCGTCAATATGATAACGGGATATTTATCCAAGCAAGGTATATGTTCGTGTCCCCAGGATAGAAAGCAGGACCACCTTTTTTTTTTTTTTTATGGGCCAAATACCCGTTGCCTTACTTAAAAGTTTTTATTACTTATGTTAGTGGCAGGGGGAAGGATGCTCATCCCTATATCATATACGCTTTAATACATGTGATAGCTGAGAAGTCCCTTAGATAAGTTTGTGGTGTCCCCCTTATAAATGCATGGGAGATTCTGTACATTTACCTGCGGCCGGCACCCACGTGTGTACTCGTCACTATTGCTTTCAGCGGCAGCGCTTTCCTGCCGGTTAGTAACTGCTTGAAAACAGCAGCAGTAGTATTAATAGCAACATGGAGGGAAGTTTGCACGGCTGCTCTGGAGTATAGAGAAACCGTTTTGAGTACTTTACTAAAGCCAGAATAAAAACTAGTTACCGAATCGATTTGATCAGTCTCGGATTTGCATCAAGTACACCATGTCGTTTCTCAGGTACAATGCAGGTGTTGCTGCAACTTTTGCAATATTCTGGTAAAAATCTACAATCTCATTAGCTGCTATTCGATAAAATATTAGTGTATTCTGTACCTAGTGACACAGGCTTTATCTTGTGTTCTTGTTGTTTATAAGGTGTCCAGAATGTCATTTGAATGTTCCTGTAATACTGTTACCTGATCTTTCCATTACTTCGGAGGAATTATGGCTTCACATATTAATAATGCCTTGGTTTTTTTCTCATGCAGCTCCAGACAGCTCTGACAGATATGATTCTCGTGATGTGGAAAGACTGCAGAAGGATGACACCTGGCTGGAAAGTTATCTGCTCTGGAGGCACAACGTAATGGACGACGCACTCAAGATGATTGATGAAAGCCTGAAGTGGAGGAAAGAAATAGGAATAAATGGTATAAATTCTTAACTTTTCGTATCTGGTGTTTGACAGAACATTTATATACCGGTATTTTTTTTTTTTAACCAAAAGCATAACTTGGAAAATGTTTTGAAAGATGTATGGGTGATTTTAAGTTTAAGCTCTTCCTTCAAAGTGTATTTATTCTTCTATAAAGACTCAACCCAAACATGTTTTACGTTCAAGAAGAGCTGAGCTGGCCCTGCATAATGTATAGCTAAATCTATGGGATGACTTTAAGGAATCCCTGTTTATATCTCTCATACATACACTGGCAGGTGAGTTGTGCTTTCCATTACCTCACTATCTGTACATTATACCTCCAGCAAGAAAGGCTGGCCCTGTAATGCTTATTTCAAAGGGTGACGAGATTTCCCTGATTCAACTACATGTTATAGAGGGATAACCAATTTCTTCCTGCGGCAGAAACTCACTGGGGTGCTTGGGTATGATAATGAAATTATAAACCTCATTATCAAAATGGCTGTTACTTCTAAATGTCTGGAGTGGTCCGCCAACATTTGACAGAAAGTTTAATGTTAATGTTCAAAAACTTTTCAGACATCGGTTTCTTATTAACTGACAAATTGTTGAAATGTACTCCCTAAATAATGTTCATATATTTTTAATAATCATACATCTGAACATGGAACTTACAAAGCTGCCCTTCAGTTCCTTTTTTAAATTAAGACTAGAAAAATCCCCTTGCATGGAGTCCCCTGTGTCTTTCAGTGTCCTGAAAAAAAATAGGCTTGATCAGTAGCTCGGAGCTTTGATATTTCTGCTTTTTATTTCTCTCTCGTTGTAGGGCATACATATAAGCAAACATAATTCCTTTTCCCCTTTCATCCATAAAAGTATGTTCTTTGATTCAAAGCCTATGCACAATTAACAAGCAGACCTCTTTATGGAATGATAGTACAGTCGTGCCCTTAACCTCTAAATGTCCTTCTACCAAAAACGTCCTCAGAGAATCTTTTATATAACTAACTCTGAAACCACGTTGACAAGTTCATGTAATCCTTCCAAGTAACGCTGACCCTTTTACTCCACTCCATCTGCAACAAACGGAACCCGTGTGATCATCCACTCTTCAATTTGTTGTGTTTTCAGCTAGGCCATCGCTATCATTATTTTGTATAAGTGGGAAAAGGTTGTTTTTAGATAACGGTCTACAAAGATTTCACAATTCCCCCGAGGGCTAAGTTGCAAAATTCCAATAGAAGCTAAACTCTGGAATAATTCTCAGAAGACCATTGAAAGATGAGTGGTCAGCAACTTTGCCGTTTGCAGATTATCTCTAAGCCTCTTTTCTCGTTTCTCATTGATTTTTAAGGAGCACTGAACTCCAGAGACTCCCAATGCAGGAATTGCACAACTCACAGAAAAGTGTGGTAGCGAGGGACCCTTTCCAAATACCCTCTTGTGAGGGCCGAGCTAACACAGATACTGTAGGCTACAAAAAAAGAATAACAGAAAGTCATATAATAAACCAAGTAGGCAATTCAGCAGAACATACCCCATGGCATCACCACAACGCCAGTATGGCGCTATTATCACCAATTACACAAACTATGTAGCCTATTTATTAACATTTATATTACACTTTTAAATCAATTAAATTCTGTTTACAATGGGTAAATATACAACAAGTAATATTTTGCATCTTTTGTACTAAAAGTGTTTATGGTACTCAGTATTACTTTTTGTTTCTGAATATGTAGTGTAATAAGGGGCCCCAGAAAATCAGAATTTCCGGTTACTCGCTGAACCATAGGAGTCTCTAAACATAACAGTAGCTACGCCACTCTCCAAACAGGTCTAGTTTATTAAATCGTAAAATACCAAAACCCAGTGAGGTGCTTTTCATACAGTGGATTCAGAGTTCATTGTGTCATACAGAAAAAAGGTTCAGATTTATGTGTCAATAAAATTAAGGAGATGGACGGTAATCGTGGTAGGGACTTTCACTGGAACACTGGATACTTGGAGATGGTTTTTTATTTTCAGACAGGGGTCAGAGTTATAGTTGTTCTTCCTTGACTTATGACATAGTATTTAGGATTGTTTATTTCCTAGCAGATTGAATGGTCTCTGTCTAACATGTGCTTCATTTCAGATCTGAGTGAATCAGTGATACCCAAGTGGTGTTTTGATATCGGTGCCACATATCTGCATGGCTATGACAAAGAAGGCAATAAGATGTGTAAGTTTTTTGTTTTAGAAAACAGGATATACCCAAGGCACTAACTCATTTTCCTTTTTTCTGTTTGTTACCAGGGTTTATATGTGTATATTTATATGTGCCTCTGTTGCAGGCTTCAAAATAATCCCGGACTGTATGATACAAACTGTATCCAATCTGTTGTAAAACTGGCAACACTGCTCCTAAATGCTCCACTTTACGTACCTATACACAAGATTTACACATAATCACGCACAAAATGTGCACAGAAAACGTTGGGCTGTTCATATGCATGCTATTGGAAATTTAGAATGGTCACATGGTATGGAAGTACAGACTTTATTCACCTGGCGATGAACACGTACTTCCCAAGTGTCTATGGGATAATCCAGATTTTCGGGCACTGTCCCGCTAAGCAGTGTCAAGGACCAGTTAAAGAGCTCCTCTGATCTCACCTGATTGTGAACTCCTCAGTGTCGAGACATTCAGCAACACCGAAATCTGAAGCAGGGGCCCGCTCTGATTGCTCCCGGTCTGATTGCGCCAGTTTAGAAGTTTAATTGCCCCATAAGCTTAAATGGTGTGACAGAAATGCTTTGATATCGTGGCGTTTAGCAATGCCACCCCCCCCCCCCCACACACACACACCTTTAAAAAGGCTGGTAGTAGAATTAGTGCATGTAAAGGGTTAAAATACCAGCATTTGAAATGGCCTGGGGTGTCTAGTTGTCAAACATATATGTTTTGATGGGGGTAAATTGAACTTGAAATATGTCCCAAATACTGTAGGACATGGGGCAGTATGACCAGATTTCAAAATAAATAGTTTTGAAATAGCAATATGCTACTTGTACCTATTGCCCTATAACTTGTGAAAAACAAACATTTTATAAGCTCATTAGGTTTTGTAGCTTTTTATAGTAAATTATAAAAGGTCAAAATAATAGTATCCTGAAAAAAACCGATGTATAACTTGTGTGTGTTCAGTAAATACGAGAGAGGAAAATGACAGCTAAACATGAGAGCTGGAGAAATGCTAACACAACCATTGTCACGAAGGGTACAAAAAAATAACAGCTCCGTCTTTAAGGTGTTAATATATTCTTTAGTCATGCCAGCTCATGTGTTTTCTCAATACGTAGTTCTTTTGTAAACATCCTCAACGATCATGTGGTGGTTTCTGTGCCAAGCAGCATGTTCTCATTAACTTTTTGTTCACGTCTCAATCCTAGTGTGGCTCAGAGTGAAACTCCATATACGTGACGCCAAAACAAACGAAGACAAGAAGAAATGTGTTGCTTTTTGGTTGGAGCGTTACGCCAAAAGAGAGCCGGGAAAGCTGTTAACAGTGGTGTTTGACATGGCTGAATGTGGACTTAGCAACATAGTAAGATACCCATTTCTTATCGCTCAAATTAATATGATGTGCGTAGCCCGTGTTTTATTCCTCCAGAATGAATAAGTTAACTACGATGGAAATGTATGCGTATGTATTTGGTTTGCTAGTATGTTGCGGTCTTAAGGTGTGGGCTGCTGATGACAAATATCTGTATTCTCCTCACTCTCAAAGATGTATTATAGGTGACCAAGAAGACCAGAAAGTGATGTAATATATACCGCCGTTCATTACAGGCAACAAATGCTTCTGAGAAGTTTCTACTGAGCCAACCCCATGTACCACATGCATAGTTTGATGGATTAGTCTGTAATCAGTATACTCCAGATAGTTCCTTAACATTGTTCAATGTAGGGAGGTGCATCTCAACACTTACAGATCACACAAGGTTCTCAGTTGGGCCAATGTCAAGCTGTGTTCAGTAACCTGGGGAGGGGACAGCACAGGTGCCCTTGTTGTCGGGGAGGGGACAGCACAAGTGCCCTTGTTTGGAGGGCGGAGGGGACAGCACAAGCTTGTTGTCGGGAGTGCCCTTGTTGCCGGGGAGGGGACAAAAGCCAAGTGCCCTTGTTGCCGGAGGGACAGCACAAGGGGTGCCCTTGTTGCCGGGGAGGGGACACCTCGAATGCCCTTGTTGGTATAGCCACGTCTTACCCTGAGATCCAGTGACAATTGAAAACCTTTTTATAGAGTTTAAATTTATATACATTCAAGGACTCTGATGAGATGCCTGAAATGCCTTTTTGTTGCTTTGCTTTTTCACCCTTGCTTTTGCTTATGTTCTAGAGAATCATTTTTAAATATGCATTGATGTAGGTTATTCCCTTATGCAGTAATTCATGCTCCTAGTTCTAAATAGATTTGGAGAACTCAGATTTCTTTCCCGTTTTGCCATTTTATAATATTTTCTGGCACACAAAGTTAAGAAAGGGTTATTTGTGTAATCTTTGGCAGTCGGTGGTTTCCTTGAACCAATGTCTACTGCATAATAATGAGCTGTATTATATTAAATGCAAGAGATAAAACATGATTTTCATTGCAAGTGGGTTCATTAGAAAAGGTTGTTCTTGAGATAATGTGGATTTGCATTTGTAATCCTCCTGGGTTTTTAGTTTGCAAAGATAAAATGATAATTTTTTCCTGTGCCTTTTGAAGTGGAAGTAATATATTTATTAAAAAAGGGACAGTGCCTCAAGGACATACTTCATATAGAAATGGGAATTTATTTCTTGTGTGGTGTCTGTGATGCTAAATTACTCTAAAATATATATATATATATATAAATGTATTCTGCACTTGTTGCACAGTATACTATGGTATCAAATTAAAAATATACGATATTCATTTAACAGGAATGTTCTGAGTTGTAAATAATCGGAGGCAATGGGATGTGCCACTGGTGACCAAATATGTACAGGGTTCCTACGTTTAAAAAAAAATTAAAAAAAAAAAAAAAGTCAAGTATAGCAGGACTATTGTTTACCTCTGATAATAAATGTACTTGATCAACAAGGATAAGTAGTATCCGTGCTAATCTTAAAAGGCAGATTACAAAATATTTCTCCTGTTTTTTTGTTTGTTTTTTAGGATATGGATTTTGTGAAATTTGTCATCAACTGTTTTAAGATCTACTACCCTAGATACCTATGTAAGTAAAGTTCCATATGTATTGTGATTTATAATGTGTGTGTGTGTGTGTGTAAGTTTGAGTAGGTCATAAAAGAAGTTGGCTGTGCCACAACTATGTTAATTCAAACTTTTGCTGACACAGGTGACATTCCAGTTACCTCTGACGTTTTACACGGTGGGTGGTAGTATTTTAATCCAAATGCATGATCGAGTTCAGAAGGATAAAATCCCCCCAACCACCTTCAGGGTATTCCTTTCGGATAAACCTCATGTAATAGAGAAACTTGCACAGCATGTTCTGTGTTACAGTGGATGTATGACCTTTGTGTGGAACAGAGCTCACATGCCTTCATTTATTTCTTTTGAAGATATGCACTATTTATTTAAAAGTTAGCTGTGTTCATGGAAAACAAGGACATTTCTAGCTGTAACATAATGGTTTTCTATTGGTCAATTGGGCTTTTAAACTTGGAACAGAGGAGTGATGGCAGTGATGAAGATTTGGATTTAAATTTGACCGTTTCCAGCTACAATTGTAATATACAAGATATATATATATATATATATATATATATATATATATATATATATATATAAAATTTATTTATTTTTATTTTTTTTTTACTGCCCATTTTATTTGTCTGAAATAATCCTCACCTCTAAATTCTGTTCCAGAAAGAATATTTAATGTATGCCTGATGTCGTACCATTACTAATTTATTCTCAATTTATTTCTTACAGCTAAGATTGTAATCTTTGAGATGCCGTGGATAATGAATGGTAAGTTCTGTGTGTATTTTCCACACAGTTCATGAAAATAATAGATTGAATGCAAATTAATTAATGAGTCCTACTCATCATACGTTTCTGTCTTATGTGCTACGTGCAACTTATGTCCTGTTATCTATTGTAAAGTCCTCGATGTGACGGTGCTCTGTAAATCTGTAAATAATAAGGGAAGTTTGCCCAACATTTTGTTTAATTAATTTACTAATGTAAGTTTAAGGCAGTAGTTCAGGATTTCCAGACTCTTAGAGTATGTTGTTTGTATTCCAAACTGTTTAGTAGCGGTGAAGTAGAACAGAGAATGTCAAAGTTCTGCCAGAAATGAATTCTGAGCACTTTGAGCGGTACAAATTTTTTTAGACAGAAACAAGTTTTGACACGGGGTAAATGAGCATTTTCGCTGTTTGTGTGGAAAGTGACAGATGCAGCCGCGTGATTAAATTGAAGTTCAACTTGAAGATTTCCACCGCCTGCTGGGTTGAAGCCAATTTACAGAGATCATTCTAAGTTACAGTTAGTAGCAACCGTCATTCCTAAGCTCCATGCCCCAGTTATACTCATATCAACGAGTCCTAGCGAACCTTTTAATAAATTGTAGGCGCCGGATTAGTGAGTATTATGCTAATGTGGTGGCTGTTTTGCCAGTTTGGCATGCAGAAGACATAAATGAGATGCACTGAATTAAACTGATGTTTTTTCTAAACTAATTGTGGATTTCTTTTAAGAAAATTCAATTTTTTCAGTATATAAGTTTGTTTGTTTGTTTCTGGCAGCTGCTTTTAAAATTATCAAGGGCTGGCTTGGTCCGGAAGCTATAAACATGCTGAAATTTGTGAACAGGAGTGAGATCCAGGAGTATATCAGTGCCGAGTACTTGCCTTCACATATGGGAGGGACCGTAAGTATGCCAATAGTCCCATGGTGTCAGATCATTGTAAGAATATATATGTATATCTACTCAACATGTAGTAACCGTCAGTTCAGATTTACATCCAGCTGCCATGGGCGCTTTACAGCAGCAAAAAAATATATGTGGGGCATTTAGCCGCATACACCTGCCTTCCTACATGGCACGGCAGGCAAGTAGTCTGCCTGCTAAAACCAACCTTGTTAAATATAATAAATAGTTAAAAAATGTGTCACATGTTTGCTTTTATAAAGTATAGTTTGTTTTTATATATATTTTTTACCTGCTTGTGAACCAGTCCAGTTAGAAAACAGTCAAAGGGGTTTTTTTTGTTTTGTTTTTGTTTTGTTTTGTTTTTTTTTTTTAACGGTACTAAGAAATAATTTTGATTGTCTTTAAATTTAGGATCCATTCAAGTATAGCTATCCGCCATTACCCGATGATGATTTTAAAACACCAGTGTGTGAAAATGGGCCGATTACCAGCGAGGATGAATGTGAAAGTAAAGAAGAGATTGAGTCTGACACCAGAGACACGGTGGACTCGGCTATAAATGAGGAGAGTGCCGGCAGGACAAAAAAGGTGAATAGGTTCAACTTTTATGTCGTACCAGAAAAGATATATGTGTGTATATATCGCAGTATTGCTCCCGAAGAAGGTATTTTAAAGACGTGTGATAGATCCTGAAAGCTTATGTGTCTGTACCTCTTATGCTGTGAACATTAGTCCACTTAAGGGTATCAAAACCTGTCTGGCCAGAACGGGAGACAAATGGATGTTGCTCTGTTAGCTCAAAGGGAAATGCGGTCTTTGGTTGAAGATGGAGACTTTTACAAGGCATGTTTTTTATGCTGGCCCAGGTATTGTCATTGACTAAAGATGCCAGCAAAGAGTGATTTTTTTAATATAAGCTTTTATTGCTTTAGGCTCTTCTGATTTTACCTGTTATAAGTCATCATGCGTAATGTTTGAGTCCGACGTGCACCTGAAGATCGGGAGTGACCTATAGGGACGCAAACGCTATTAAGTCGTTAATATTATGTGTTTATTCACTCTCATATAAAAGAGTCTTACAGACTTTGCCCTCTGTTGTTTTCCACAAATCACCTGACTGTGTTCTGCTTATCATTATAACTATAGCTGGATGGACATTGAACAGAGCGAGTATATATTTTGTAAAACAAGCTATTCAATTACTTGATTTAAAGCATCACGAGTGTTACCGCAGTTTAGAATTTATGGGGCAGGTAGCAACATGCAATACTTGAAAAAGTTTTCAAGCATTGGAAAAAGAAATGTTGGAATCCAACAATGTTCTCAGTATTGATTCCTGATATGTCCACACCGTCTCGCTAGGTTTTGTTTATGTGAGTCAACGCCAAAACATTGCTTGATATAATAAAATAAAACATATTGGAACTGTACAAGGATGCCTAGAATCAATAAGGTTATCAATCACAGCAGATTTTAAGACCTTAAATGAAAATTATCGTATAAAAAGGGATAGAATTGCTACGGCATCAATAGGTTGTGGGAGACTCTTGAAAGTTGTTATAAACAATGTGTTGATTAATCTGCTTTCCATAATTACACAAGACCATGAGATGGCAAATGCTTTCCTGCTTCCCTGCCTTGCTTACACATCTACCTATTATATATGTCAGTTGGATTCATAAACACTTGCACTGAATTTCTAAATAAGGTAATTGTATAACTGGCACATGCCATGTAAATACTATAATGTATATATATTATGCATACAATACTGTAAGCTGCACTTGCCCCCTCCCCTCATTGTATCTGTATATCTATCTAACCCTTACTTCTATCGAGACGGGAAACTGTTTCCTAAATGCGTTCGTATCCATTGTACCCTAACCAAAATGTATGTAAACCACTATACTTTAAAAACTGTATGTAACTGCAGTAATTCGTCCCCAGGTGTTATATTGTAAATAACTAAGTAAATCTGTTAATGTTTAATCTAAAAATACACAGACATACTAAACGCGATTATATCTTTTAAGACGCTTTGCTAGCAGGAGAGATGTGGTTTTTAAGGATACGCCAGCCGTTGTATACACTTTAATGCATAGCTGTGCGGTCCCTTTAAATTTTCATGTTGTCTATGAGGAAATGCTGCAGGATGACCTATATGCATCGCCCCTTTCCAAACTACCCAAAAACTCAGCTCCAGCTCTGGCATATATGGAAAATCACAACATTGATTTCAGTGGAAGCATTTTGCTGTCACTGATTGGGTAGCTTCTAGCAGCCAATCAGCGGCCAGAGAAGTCTGACCGTGGAGGAGGAGGGCAGCTGCTGCAGCAGAACTGCAACCTTTAGCTCCGGGAAGTGCTTTATTTTTACTTTTGGCAGAGTTCATACTAAATTACTCAGATTTCTTTAACCCCTTCAGGCCCCAGTGTTTTTATAAGCAAAGGACCAGCTTTCTTTGTGATTTTTACCATATGTTTGCTAAACCATGATTCCTCTTTGCTAAACAATGGCACTCGTTATATTCAGCAACATCTCCTGATTATACCCCACATGCATACTTTTTATGTTGAAGAGGGGCACATACATATAGTGGGGAGGGCTAAGAGGCATCGTATGAAGGGCCGACACTAACAAGTTTCTCTAACAATGACTGAGCTGATGGCCCTGTATAATGCATAGTTCAATGTTTGAGGAGACTATCACTAATTTACCTATACGTTATACAGGGCCAAGCTAGCTTTTCCTGCGGTGGGCTCTGCACAATGTATAAATAAGTCATGGCATGGAGGGGGGCTCCCTGTATCCAATATATAATGCATCTTTAGAGATTAAATCTAATCCATTGAGAATGATGTGATATATTTACTAACCGTGTCAGTTCTGTCGCATTTGATCACCCGAATCATTATGACTAATTTCTCTCCTTGTGATTTTTCAAATTCCTTAAGCGATGGGTAACTACTTTTAACACCATGCAGCTGCTGGTCATCTTTAATGTAAAGAAAGTTTGCTATGTATTCACGAAGAAAGACTTCTGAAGGCAAAGAGGAGAGGAAAGAAGGATGCGCACTGGTTTATCCTATCTGTCTTACTGTACGCTACTACGACTAACACTGAACATGCGCAGACACCTTTTCTCCTTATATGTACATCTCGGCTTTGGGTTGTATTTTTCTTAACTCTCCAAAAGAAAATCGGGAAGGCTCATAGTCAATTTGTGGACCAAACCGTAAGTTTCTCGTAAATTTTGTTTTTGGGAAAAAAAACACATAATTTACATAATATAGGTTCCTATTTCCTTATTCATTTTTTTTCTCCCTGCTATAGCAGTGGCATAATACCCAGCCTACAGCCAGTCTGTCTGATGGTTTGGGGGAAGAGGAACCGAGAGGTGCTGCAACGAGAGAGCTTTGTCACAAGGGCAGCGTGTGATGAGGAATTGTAATGGTAATGACTCAAGTTAAGAAATGTTTACAGACAAATGAGCAATTGATTAGATAAATAGACCGTGTGCTTCATGCTGATAATAGAAGCAGAACTGCCTGGTATTGGCGTAGCTCAGCATGACCGAATCCAAGCCGTTATCTTTTATTTTTAAAGCATTCCTTTTATTGTATTTATTTATTATTCTGACTGGAGTGCAAAAAGACAAGGAGCATGCATTTGTATGGCATTTAAATACTTAACTGTGAATATGTATAACATACCATTGCAAAGTCTAGCGGATTTTCAAAGCAGCCATATTGTATCAAACAAATGTAACTAATTCACTCCCGATCAGCCCACTCACAATCTGATGGATATGATAGGTCATGGGATGTGTTAATGAACCCTCTGCCTGGGTAAGTGCTGTTTAGGGGGAGGTATTCTTAAAATCAGCTGATTTGGGCACTTGATGTGTCAACACAAATTACACATTTCATACCAAATCAGCATCTTCAAGTCCCCTATTTCGGCGTCTGATACCAAGTACCCCGCACCACTTTAATGACAAGTGACTCCTCCAGATGACCTTGTCAGCAAAAACAAACAACGCAACCCTTTTCTTGGTGTTGGCGTTTCCGAGTCTCCCTGTACTCCTTCCTACCCAGTGATTTTTCAGCAAGTTTAATTAACTTTAAACCAGAATTTTAGGCTTTGACTTTTGACGTGGCTCTGGGAGATTTATTGTGTCACAATTGCTCAGCTCTTAAATTGCATGTTTCTCCTTCACTAGTTTGTGAAGAGCCTCGGTTAACAATCTTTGCTGCTTTCATTGGTGTTTTTGAGCTTGATTTTAAGGGGCAAATCTGTTTTTAATTTGAGAGTGTTAGGGCATGTGTAATAAATCAGTTACACATTTCTTCCTCACAGATCTTAATTTCAGAATAACTAATTATTTTAATGTTTATTGCTTTTAAATGACTTATTTTTTTGTCTTTCAGAATGAAGAGCTTTCTGCATCTCCCAAAGATTGTAATTGTCCGCTTTAGCATTCACAGTTTAATATTCCAGTGTTTTTCCTGCCATGTTTACAGCACGGTCCGCATATTATACATATCATTCATAGAACACTTGGCTCACGATGGAAGTGTAATTATGTAGACAACACCACCTCATGATTCTCATCTTCTTGCCCTTCCCTAAATGGCATGTTTAGTTTTTTTGCTATTACCACTGCATCGTGAGCATGATATAGCGATAAAGAAAAAGGCTTATATAATATTAATAAATATTGGCTGAGCATAAACTAAATTGGACTGACTCATTGATGGATGGACGGTAGACATGTGCAGGTTTAACACAGATCTCATAATCTCATAATGTTTGGAATAATAATAATTGTATATCCAGTGAACAATCAAAATATCTGTTAATTCAATGCTTTTTCCTTTGTGATGAAATGTGATTAACGCCAATCATGTTCATCTACTGCATATCATTTTGCATAACGGTTCTGCGCAATTCCAGAGTTCTGCAGACAGGCCAGAAATTCTGTGAAAACACATTGAGTTTTTAATTTTGAGGTCTTTGCTCCAGAAAATTGTGGCCCGTTTGTGGCTCTCAAAAACTGGAGTTGTGGAGCCCTGGTATATACTGTATTTGATGTTATTTTTTTTTAAATATTTTTTAAAGTCATGTGTCTTTTCAAATGTGTGTAAGGCATCTTTATTTTAATCCATGTTTAAATCCGTCATACCCCTGTCATACTCCATGCCATGTTGACCTTATATCTGATTTATAGCGACATGTCTGTGTGTTCAGCTGTGCAATAAAAGCCTGTAGATTTGTTAATGTATGTTGGTTACTTATTTCATGTTTACAGACTAGCGAAATCAAGCAATATAATAACTGGGTGCACAGAAAGCTGTACTACTTTGATTTTCTTTTCCTATTAAACACGGCTGATCCATTAGATTATCAAATCACCATTGATACTGCATAATGTAACACTTTTCTGGCATTTTCAACACTGGTTATTGTATTCTTGGACTAGGACCTTATATCATATATATCCATATTGTATCTCTAACCTGACTACAGACATTTAGCCAGTTGCCCACCTAAGCCTGGCGAGTATGAAACATACCTTTGAGCGTCATTGGTGGGACTCAGAGTTGCCCGAATTACGATTGCTGCAGAATAAGAGGCATAAACCCGCTATGCAGTCAGTGGCCCCATAGCACACCCATTGCAATGAATGGGAGCGCTTCCTGCGCATGTGCAGGGGGGGGGGAGAGAAGGGGCTCAGTCTAGACTACCCAAGACAACTTGCCAAGGCAGCGCTGGTACTGGATTATAGCCTGCTGCAGGTGATCTGAGGGACTACTCAGATGTCATGTGATGGCCACAGTGTCCCTTTAACGGCAGGGGTAAGCTGTAACAGTCTTTGTGGCAGACATTTCATATAGTCCATAGGTGCCAGTGGCTTCTATAAAAATAACAAACGCTACCTACCCCTATATATAAACAGGGTAGTGGTAAAGGAAGCAATTCCGGTTACTGTGCATGCGCCGAACTGAGTCAACCGACTGTCCCAATTTATTCTGTGATATAAGTATAGTGCTATGCCCTGGAACTTAAATACTGTGAAGCAGGGACAGTGAAATAAGTTAATGGAAAAATAACTTGAGTTTTGAGAATGCTAAGAATTTCCATAGCTGATTGCTGCCAAACAAATTGCTGTTCATGTGTTCTGTTGATATCTATGTGAACATCACCAGGAGAAATAAACACATATTGTCTTGCTGAATATACCTATAACATGTACCTCAAAAAGGCATTAACTACTAGTGTGCAGAGCCTGTTGCTCTACATAGAATTTGAAAGCAGAAAAGAGCCTTTTGGTTCTCGTCCGAAAGAATTATGTGGCGTATGTTCTTATGTGTTTCCTTCATGTATGTTTAAATTTGCTCAGTTTATTTATACCTGGGTTTTGTGTAGCAACGCCTCATTCTTTTTCTTCAAAATGCATACCACCCTCGAGGCATGATGTGCTAAAAATGTTAACTATACAAATCAATGCATTTTTTTGGCTGTAACAGGCAAAAGAATGGAGGATCACAAATAACTAAACACACTAAAAATAAGTTGAATTAAGTGAATTGAATTTCTTAGTGGATTATTATTTTCATTTGTTTTTAATATTGCAGGGATGACCACAGTGGTATTTTATTAAAGTAAAGTTTTCACTCAAATTGCATGAATTAGCTGCTCTGTAGAGGTAAAGATCTCTATATAGTTATTCTATAGTTAAATAGTGATCATTTAGCAAATTATTAAATCATGGTACGGTCAACCAAATGTGTTATATTCTGCTTTATTGTTCGGACTCTGGGTCGGACTTAAGCCGAAGGATACCAGCCCTTTACTTGATTGTCCGGAGTTATCAATTTACATGCGTTCTATGCCCCTCAATTAACTGTAGCAGAAGGGGGTCCATACTTTGCCTATTTGTCTGTGTGATCTCTGTAGCCCTGTGACTGTCCCTTTCTGATATACGACAAAGTCTGGGTACATAATAATCTTTTATTAAGATTGTCTTTTCTTGACTATACCCCATTAATCCTGCATTTTCTTTTTCCTCTTGATGCAGATGAGCTGCACGGAAGACCATTTCAAACACGAGGATTGGGACAAGATGGACACTAAGCATCATAGAAACAACAAGAAGCTTGCGACTGTGTTTAAGGGACCCTTATTACACATTAGGTATGGTTAAAGAGCACAGTTGGCTCACAACGTTCTTTTTTACTCAGAATTTGTCTATGAAGTTTCAGAAACTGCTGACATCATGCTATCCCAGCTTTAAAAAGTCACATCTTGCTTATATGTGCCTCTGTGTTTTGCTGATGTGCTCGTTTGCCAGCAAAAGCCATTTGTATTGAAGTGTTTTGTGGGTTTTTTCCTCCAACGTTCAAAGTTAAATTCCCAAAGGAAAAACTTTTTATGTCTTGAGACATTCTGCAATAGGCTCTGTTGCAACATCTGTCAATTTTATTTTGCTGTTGACAAGTTTTTTTAATCCTACCTTATCTTGCAAATTGCCGATTTATTTTTTCCGCTTCTTTTAGTCCAGCGGAAGAGTTGCATTTTGGGTCCAAGGAAAGTGGAGAACGGAAATGCGTAATTGTCCTTAATAACGTGACAAAAAACACAGTAGCGTTTAAGGTAACATTGGATGCTGTTTTATAGTCCTCTGTGAAAAGTCTCACTTGAATTGGCTGTGTAGACTTAGATCAGCTGCGGAGGGAGATAAATAATATACATTATATATGTGAGATAATTATAAGTAGATGTATTTCAAATGTAGATTGTACATAAGAAAAAAATGAGTGGTTTCTCTTTAACATGTGATCTTTAATATGTGGATATACTTATATCCCTAGCATAATGTAATCTTGTAAAACCAATTTTTTTTAATTGCATACAATAAATGAGATTGCTGTCTTAATGGCAGGCGAGATAAACATTGATTCGCATCACGTTTGATCGTCTTATCATTAAATGCATTATTTGTGATGTCTTTCTTGATTATTAATCAGATGTATTAGTTGATAAAAGGAACAAAAAATAACACATTTATTGTTTCTAGGTGAGAACAACTGCCCCTGATAAGTACAGAGTGAAGCCGAGTAACAGTAGTTGTGAACCCGGTTCCACGGTGGATATTGTGGTGTCCCTCCACGCTGGTGAGCGGCTTAACATGCATAAAATATACAGATTACTTCTTTTCACTTTCTTTTAACTAGAATCTGGGGATTTCAATTCTTTATGCTGTGATCCAAAATACTAATAACCTATAATAATTGTTCATTTGATACAATATTTCTTTTATTGTTTGTTACAAGTGAAAATATCTAACGAAATATGCTGTTACAGATCGCATATGTATCTCTCCTACCCACAGCTTATATGTATTATACTGGGTAGTTTGTTATGCAACCAGATTTTTTTATTTTTAATGTTATTTATGTTAACATTAGGCCATGTAGCCAGATAAAGATTTGGGTCTCCTGGGCTCTCGGTAGGTTACCAAACAGAAGCCACAATGCTTGATGTTTACACTGTTTTTTGTTTTTTAAATTGAGGCCTGAGGTTCAGTGATCCAATTCCATAAAAAACGCTTTTACGGCTCCCCGACTAGAAGTGCTCTGGGAGCGCAAAACATTTCCGCTCCTCCCTAGCCATGAGGCCAGTGGGAGGCTTGGTGGCCAAACCATCCACTTCAACCAAAAAGTCTTCGTATTTGGGCTCACCGAGCTGGCACTGTAGACAAAACACAAAAAATAATAATGCTTAGAAGTGCAACATAAAAAGAGTACACTTGAAATAAATAACTAAGGGCTCATCTCTGAGACCAGCTTTTTTTTAAAAAGATTCTTCTAACCCCAGCCAGAAGGTTTGTGGAAAAAAGTGCTGTTGGTGGAGGACAGGAGCCCACGACTTGTGGAAATCTCCAGGTGTGGGCCAAACCTGTGCTGGTGGGGGGGGCACTTATGATTTCTGCCTCTGGGCAGAAGGTCAGTGGATCTCCTTTCTCTAAAATACTTGCTGTTTACATAACTCACGCAGAATTGTCCCTTTTTCAGTTTTTTATTGCAAGGTGTAAAACCTTTTTATGATCTCAGGTGAGAAGAAACCTGTGTTTGTAGGTATATTAACCCCTTTGCTTCCCTAATGGCATCCTATGCCATTGTAATTTCTCAAAAAGTAATTTGAAATGTTTTTTTCCCTTTATCTTGTATTTTTTTTTATAATGCAGAAAAGCTCAGGACCTTGTCATCATAAACTCAGCCTTTGATTGATTGCATTGCGCTTGTATGGAGCATCCTTTTAGTTAGACAGATTTCCTGAGCAAATTTGTGTCACTTATATAATGATTTTGCATAAATGTGCGTAAGAAAATGTATTCAAGGCTTAATCTTAATGTTACATTTGTTTTTCCTTCCAAAAGCCTTCATGGCATCTCTACAAGATCGTTTCCTAGTGATGGCGGCAGAAATGGAGCAGTCTTGTGGAAGCAGTGTACAGGATTTGGCACAGTTCTGGAAAGAGGTGCCTCGGAATAAGGTCATGGAACATCGGTACGTTTTACCATAATATTAAACATTATATACACATAGCATGGCCATTTTTATCATCTGCCTATTTTACCTGTAATTCTGGACTTGCTCGTGGCCCACTCACTGCTGGCTACATGCAATGGATGTTGCGTGTAGTTTGTGTCAGCCACATAAATGTGATTTAAAATGCCAGGGCTGATGTTAAGTCTCGGCTCATTCCTGACATTGCACAGTATCTGTATATCCAAACGCAGCATTTTGAAAGCGTTATCCATTATTATGTAGCCATAATAATAAAAATATTCTATGGTGTAGTTTTAGCAAAGACATACATAAGACATGTAGTGGTTACCATATACAACCACTGGTTAGCAGAAATGGATATATTTAGGAATTAGACCATTTTTGGATCATGAGAAGCTTGGTAACCAATAACATAAATTTGAATTTAAATCATTTAAATGTACTGAATAATAATGAATAGGCTGATAACATGGAGATAGCTCTGCTTGCCTGTCTCGTCAGCTGTATTTCTGTGTCCTCAGCCTTAGAAATCCTTGCATTTTGAGAGAAAGAATATCCAATGATATTGTTTCAGGTCCATTAAATAATTAACAATTAATGAAATAACAGTTCTTCAAGAACTCCCTGCTTTGTTTGTTTGCCAAATATTTTAGCCGGAATGTTTCTTTAGAAGTTAATTGAAGTCCTCCGATTGCATCAGACATCGCTAAATGGTGGTCCTAAATAGAGCATGTGTTGGCATCGCTGGAACAGCTTCAAATCAAAACTTTCCATTATGGTATTCTATCTGTAATGAATAAATGGAATTAAAAAAAAGTATAAAAGTATATATAATGTTTTGCATTTGTGAGATTTAAAATACCCATATTATTGATACATATACAGAATATGTCAGGAATACAGCCGAAAGTACTATATGGAAATACTTTGTGACTGCAAATGGAATGGATTCAGCTACATTACATACATGTTGTACTCTTTCAGTTTTGGTTGACACCTGGTTTGTATACAAAGCTGGAATAAATGTAAACCGCAATTTTTGTCTGCCCAAAATGCTACACTAATGCAGACCTTGGCTCGGCTGATCTTTGTCATGAACACTGGAGATCTGAGTGGGTATTTCCACCTTCTCTGTATGCAGTGTGTGTTCTATCGCATCTCTTTCTTTTGTTCTCTAGTGCATGTTTGTTGTGTACTACAGTTATTCCAGTATGCACTTGTTACCTATATTAGCATTCCTTTGGTAGCGAAATAACTTAGGGTGCTCCCCAGATTAATAAATCATCTTATTGTTTCGTGTTCGGGAGAGGGTGAGACAGTGGTGCGAATACCTGATAAGTGTAAACAAAATCCATGAAACGTGCTTGCTAGTATTCCACTCCATCTGCCATATACCCTCCAAAGTGACATTGATCTGGCCACTCTGAGTAATATATATTACATTCTTGGGACATTAAAACAAGACTTTTCCATTCTACTACTCAAAGTGTTAACATTGTTTACCTTACTAAACATGGCCAGACACATGGTTGCTCGGCATATTCCCATGAACATTAGTCATTTAGTTTGTTACCTTCTTGGTCGAGTCTTGTCAGGTGCAGCCGGCAGCCCTTTCTTCCCTTACTATAGATATAGCTATATGTTTAATAGACACCAGCCTTACTGCGAGGGTCTCTGGATATTAACCCAGCTTTTAAAATGTGAGATAAATTGCAATGAATAAAAAGTTCTGGTCCTTTTTAAATGTGAAATGTAAATTAACAGAATGCTTCTAGTAGGGTTTGTTTAAAACCATCCTTCTGACAAAATGAGATACCACACCAGCAATTGTTATACTTACTCTCCTTTTCTTTCTTCTTTTTTTCTTTTCATTTCTGTAAACTCTCAAGTAATAGTGTTTTCCTGTTGTATTTTGTTCTCGTGGGTCATTTCACACAGTGAGAATTCATTTTAATACTTAAACAGCTTCAGAAAGCCACGGGACATGTTCCTAAACCAGTGCGTGCGCCAGCAAACAAGATGATGGCCGATCCACCAACATGGCCTGGAGTTCTTTCTGCTTGACCTTTTTGCGGAAATCATTAACTTGTCATTGTTATTCATCATTATTTATTTTCATTTTTTTTTTCTAATTGAGTAAATGTAAAAATAATTGTATGCTTTACGCAAATGAATCATTACAGTATCACGTGGGTGTAGAATGGGACAAAGATTGTTAGTTCACAGAAATAAAAGGCAATAGTCAAACAAGAAGACAGCACTACATGTACATGGCGCGTGTGAGAAGGCCCCCAAATGCCATTAGCTGTGGCCGACATGAGTACATGTACATTACAGCGGTTGTGGTGGACTACGGACAGACTGAGTTGGGCAGATAGCTTTTTTCCTATTTAGTGCATGCCATCCGTTGGAGTGACACAGAAACAAATGGCACAATACCAAAAATAAATATTTTTTTCTTTTGTAATGGAAATTTTAGTGTTTACTTATAGGTTAGAAATGGACAAGGTCACTATTATTTATTGGGTTTATTGTTTCCCGATCCCCACAGGCTTTCTTGCTGGTCATACACATGATATATATATATTTAAAAAAAAAAAAAAAATTATTCTTGATTCTGGAATCCTTTTAAAATACTGATAATGTTACATGATATTTATTATTTGTATGATGTTTTCTCAAGTGCAATTTGATTAATACAAATAAAGTTTCAGGTATATTTAGTCAACATATCTGTATCCATGACCATGGAGGGTGTTATGAATGAATTAAAATACACCTGTGC
This sequence comes from Spea multiplicata, assembly GCA_009364415.1. Lineage (NCBI taxonomy): Eukaryota > Metazoa > Chordata > Amphibia > Anura > Pelobatidae > Spea > Spea multiplicata. Next base: position 38,154 of record VKOC01016221.1, read on the forward strand.
ATGCTGCATACCAAATGTACCCTTTTGGGAAGGAAAGGAAGGAATCCATCTGTTCCCTCTTCTCTCCTGCCCCCCTTCTAGGAGTTTATAAATGAAATGTTATTTACAATACATATAGTTGTAATCCTGCATCACTCCACATTTTGAAACATTAGGAGATTGGATACTGTTACTTTTTAAAGTTTTTTTTTTTTTTTTTTTTTGTGCTCTTACTGGCTAAATAAGGTGGAATCCAAATCATGGTATTACAGTCACAGATACTGTCATAAGAAATCTAAACTGCAAACAGTGTTAATTCCGTAGTTGCTACTTGTTAGTAAAAGAAAAGATAAGACCGTCAAGCACAAAGACAGGCACACAGTTCAGCGCCTTTACATATTACTATGGGTGTGTTTGCATGGTACAGGTCTATCCTGGTAGATATTTCATCTATGTGTTTGGCATCTTTGGCTCCAATGCGATTTATAATATATGGCATGCGGTTTAAAAAGGATCTTAACATGTCGCATTTGTCTTGGTGTTTGCGTTTTTTTTTGGAGGGTTATATGTCTTTTAATGAATTGTGTTTTCACAGATTAAGGTGCCATGTTCTTGAAACCAACAAACCCAACACGTTGTCACTAAAGGAAAATTTGTTTAACAGATCTTTATCAGGCAACGATGACTTAAGTTTTAAGGTAAATATTACACTTACACCTTGTTAGAGATCAATGTCTCTTGGCAGGATCAGCAACCATAGTAAGTCACATGTACATATAACATTCAAATGGTTCCTTATTACATATTACACTCAAATGGTTCCTTTTTGCTGCTTTGTACTCTCTTTGTGGGGCCGCACAGCCCTCCAGGTGCTTGCCAGAGGTAGCCTGGCTGCCATTAGGTACCAAGATGAGATCCTCAGACCCCTTGTGAGACCGTATGCTGGTGCGGTTGGCCCTGGGTTCTCCCTAGTGCAAGACAATGCTAGACCTCATGTGGCTGGAGTTTGTCAGCAGTTCCTGCAAGAGGAAGGCATTGATGCTATGGACGGGCCGGCCCGCCCGTTCCCCAGACCTGAATCCGATTGAGCACATCTGGGACATCATGTCTCACTCCATCCACCAACACCACGTTGCACCGCAGACTGTCCAGGAGTTTGCGGATGCTTTAGTCCAGGTCTGGGAGGACATCCCTCAGGAGACCATCCGCAACCTCATCAGGAGCATGCCCAGGCGTTGTAGGGAGGTCATATGGGCACGTGGAGGCCACACACGCTACTGAGCCTCATTGTGACTTGTTTTAAGGACATTACATCAAAGTTGGATCAGCCTGTAGTGTGGTTTTCCATTTTTATTTTGAGTGTGACTCCAAATACAGACCTCCATGGGTTGATAAATTTGATTTCCATTGAGAATTTTTGTGTGATTTTGGTGTCGACACATTCAACTATGTAAAGACGAAAGTTAACGATTAGTTAACTCATTCAGATCAGATCTAGGATGTGTAATGTTAGTGTTGCCTTTATTATTTTGAGCAGTGTATATGCTGGATATGGATATAAACACATACATAATGTTTCCTCATATTCTGTTTTTTTTTTACTTTCCAGCTAAATCAACTCTTAGATTCGAACAGAAGACTGGAGGAACAGATTGGACACTGCATCTGGTTTCAGCATTTGCTAGCGTTTTTATTGTCTTTTTTAGTTGCTATTGTTGCTGCTGCCATGTACATGTCAAAAGGCCAAAGTGGTTAATGTTAAAAAAAAAACCCAAAAACTTATATTTATTAACAAATGACCAAAGTTGCCTTGTACATCCAGAAATAAGGTTCACAACCACCTAAGAAAGAAATATGTGGAACAGAAAACTGTGAATCGTTTATTTGACTCCATAGAAATAGAGTATATTTTACTGCGGCACTGAGTAAACACACACTTAACTCTGTTCAGACACAGAGAACATTTGTAAATCTTCAAGAGAGCTCTAAAATGTGAACTGGAAATCATATATCACAAACCCTAAATTTTACTACCTGCAACAACTTTAAAACTGCATGTTGAACATTAACTCTTCGTGTTTCTTAATGACAAGGAGTGTGCATCATGGACAAGAAAAAACTCTGATTACCCATTCACCTTTAAACCAGATTAAAAAAGCTTGATTTTGGAGGAAATTGAAAACGACAATGGGCAATGTAAGGCTAAATTAACCAAATGAGTTTAATTGTTACATTAATATGACACACACACAATTATTATTATCCCGTCATAAACATATAAAGTACTTGGCTTTGTCATTAGTAATCAAATATAAATGCACATAAAGATCTTTTAAATGCCTAAATTCATCGAGGATAAGGTTAACGATGTTGATTACAAACCAAAGCTTTTCTTAACATATGTGATTAGCCAGCCCTATGCACTGACTCATTAGTTTAGATGACCTGAATATCTTGAATAGGTAGTGAAGAAGGATTTAATGGAATGATCATATCATCTCTCTCTTGTCCCATTGGTTTTTTGCTTGGTTGCTCACCATGTTTAAGGTCAGTTAGTTATCCTGTTTCCTGCTGCTAATAATATAATATAGACTAATAAATATTTTAAAGCTTTTTTTTTTTACTATTTGAGTTGTATTCCTGTCCCAGTCTAGGGCAATTACTTCGACTATAGCGGGCAACATTGCGCGAGCTTCAAATGTTTTCATGGCTTGTGATTATTCATCCACTTGATTATTCACATTTACTTTGGATTCTATTCATTCACATTGACATTTGCCATGGCTAAGACTGTAAGGGTATATTCACTGATTTAGGAGTGTAAGGGAGCTGCCAGGTGAGTCTGAGCCCTTTGAGATCTTTATACCATGTGAATCACAAACTTAAGTGATCCGTTTCTTCAAGGACAGAGCCAAGCCCGAATAACTGCATAGCAAATATTGGTTAAAATAACTCAATAAATCTCCCTGCATTTAACCATGAATAATCCACGCCTAGTTTGCAGGAGAGCTTAGTTGCTGCTGGGCCTTCGTAATGCATAGTGAAGTCATACCTCCCCTGCAGACCCCACATTTTCTAGTTTATGAGGTTTACCCAAACCTCCATTCTCCACCTTTCCAGCTTTGCTGTAGACTGTGCCATAACTATAGGCTAGATAGACATATAAAGAAACAAATATGATTGTTGCATTGAATAACAAAATGTGAAGTATCTCTATTGTACTTGTTTGTGGATATATTAAGTATTATTACATTTTATTTTGTTATGTTATTAATGATGTAAAAAGTAGGTTTTATTTATCATATTACATTAATTATTTACTAAGATAATATTGCCATGATGTATATAACACTACTGTTTTAATGTGTTACTGAGCCAATAGCTGTCTTTGGGTTATATATTATTTTTGAAGTTGTTTTAATAATTAAAAGCCGTTCCAAGACTTTTTTCCTTTTATATTTGAGGAGGGGGTTGCTTTTATGGTAACATAAAAGTACTTTTAGAATGGAGTCCTCTGTCCCTGTTCATCAGTGATAGTTTCTCATATCTCTGCAGGAGAATGAGCAGGTTCTTATTTTGGTGGTCTGTAGAAAATGATCTGAAACATCTAAATCCACAATACAAATGCAATAGGGATCGCAAGTGTTCATTTTAAATGCATCAATATGAATAGTGTTAGCCACATAAAATTACAAATCTTGGCTCTAATGTGATCATTAGCAAATATTTAAGTTTTACTTTTATTTTTTATAATATTGTTGAGATTTTATAGCATAATAATTCTTAAAAAGTATGATTTTATGATGTACAAATTTGTGGCCAGAGAGCGTGACTGTTTTAAATGTACTTATTTTTGACGTTGGCTTTTAAGGAACATTTTGGCCATTTAATTAATGTAACACTATGCTAGTTGTATGAATTAAAATAAATATACTCAATACCTTTCCTTTCTACCAAGATCCAATCCAGCTGTGCTTTTATTTCTCATTATAGCAGCCCACAGTGCTGTCTTGGGTAAAGCTTTTTAAAAAGGCTTTTAACTTTTAAAAGAACATTCGGTTCAGTTGGTTTTAAACAACTTCTTACAAAAATAAACGAATTTGCTAATTTGAAACTAGGGAAGTAGGAGAATAGGAGGCAAGAAAAAGTGGCATATTAAGTCAGGCTTCCCAAGTGTCCATGTTTAGGAGAGAGACCCTCCTTGGGACCCAAAATGCCTGTGTCCCTCTTTACTAGAAGCTCAAGATGTTTAGTAACAATAGGTGTATTTATATATTTTTTGTTGTTCTTTTGCTGTCTGAATATACTAGGGTAGGTTTGATCTAAATACCTTACTTAGTTACCTTAGTTATCTTTAGGACACGCAGTCAGAAAAAGTTGGATAAATCCCTGCCCCCCTTGCTATATATTTAACCACAACCCCTAAAGCAAAAGCATCCATCTTTATACCTTTTAAAATGCTTGGGATATATAACTTGACATGTGAGCTTGAGTACCGGAGAACTCGCATTCACAGAACCTTGCTATGAGAGATGGATTTAAATTCTAAAGTGAGTTAACCCACCACACACACACGTGGCTATAGTTGTAAATTAAATGGTTAAAAATATTTTTGTATGGATATAGCATATGTACGTTTATGGATAATAAGAAGGTATTAACTTACAGGAAGAATACATTTTGGTTGAGGGTAGTGGAAATATCCAGAATGAGAATTTGAACGTGTCGACCAACCGATCAGCCATTGAGTTGAGACAGAAAACTCAATCTGTAAAACTCACTTTCTTTCCAGATCGGTAGAGGAGATCTAATTAAGAACCCTTCCATTGATCTCATTAAACACTAGGTCAACCAATGCAGGTGTAATGACTATGAGCAAGTCAAGAATTTGTAACTTACTGAAAGCTGATTTCTTAAAATTCCAGATGCGCTGGAAAAAAATTCTGCAGAAGAAATGTTGTGGTTCTAACCGGTTTATCGTGAAAAATAAATGTAAGGTGTATTTACTTTTCTGTACCTTTACCTTTGATAAGATGATCAACATTCTGATACGATCTGATGCTTGCCTACAGTGTTCAGATTTGTGAAATCAATTTTGGTCATTGTTCTACATTATATACTTTTAATTTGCTATAGAAATCATAGAAACTGTAAAATTACTGTAATCAATCTGTGAATCAACCCTAGCTCTCTACGGGTTTATTCCAAATAACTGTCACTTTCCTCTTTATAACAGCATTTTCTTTCACAATTTAGCTGTGCTCAGGTACTTCAGAGTGAACAAAATATTAACGTGTGCTTTTAAAGCATCTGTGAGTCAATTAGAATGAATGATGTGCAGCTACTGCATTGAATAATGAATTATGTACTGTGCGCATTGAATTCAAGCCAATATTGATACTAGCCTATTTCGCTGCTTGGAAGTAATTTGCTACAAGATTTTTTTGATTTCCAAAAAATTAGGGTTTACGTTTTCACTGCCAGGAACGGCGGAAAAACATCACACAACATATTCTGTTGAGAATGAGTTTAACTCTTTAATAAATGTATTCTTCCTGTAACACCAATGTATTATTTTCTTATTAGGCACTTTGCTATTGAAAGTTACGATCTTAATAAAAGTACTCATAATTGCATAATAGACTACTTTCTGCTAGTGTAAATATGATCTATCTAATGTCCGATTTTCCTCTTTAACAATGTACTTAATTTTTGTACGAACTCTCCTAATACTATGTTACGGCTAATATCTACATGGCTTTATATATTTTTGGAAAGATATTTCGAAATATAAATTATTTACTATGTATTCATAATAATGTATTTGAATCTCCAATGATAGAATAAATTATTTTAAAAATCCGTCAAGATTTATATTTTGCAGGAGTAAAATATATATAGTCATTGAATAACTGAGTACTTATTCTGCCTATCAATGTTGTCCAAGAAATTGGATAAGATGTAGGCTGCATTCCCTATGTTATGCTCATTTTAAATATACCAAAATATCAATACATACACACACACACACACACACACATACAATAAGTATCGAGACACCTGACCATAACACCTACAGAGACTCTAATGACATTCTAAATACATGGACATTAATATGACGTTGGTCCTCCCTTTGCAGCTATAAAAGCTTCCATACCAAACTCTTCTGACTATGGACATGGTGTGAATTAACTTGACTGGCTGCACAGAGCCCTGACCTCAACTCTGTTGAACACCTTTGAGCTGGAACGGAGATTGCGAGCCAAGCCTTCTTGTCCTCATACATTCATTGTGGCATACTTTTTACAAGTTGCTGGAAACATTCCTGATTTTGGTCCATATGGACATGATGGCATCACGTGGTTTCTGCAAATTTGTTGGCTGGACATCCATGATCCAAATCTCCCCGTTCCACCAAATCCCAAAGGTGCTCTATTGGATTGAGATCTGGGGACTGTGAAGGCCGTTGGAGTTCAGTGAACTCATTGTCATGTTCAAGAAACCAGTTTGAGATGATGTGAGCTTTGTGACATGGTGCATTATCCTGCTGGAAGTAGCCATCAGAAGATGGGTACACTGTGGTCCTAAAGGGATGGACATGGTCAGCAACTATACTCAGGTAGGCTGTCGTGTTTAAATGATGCTCAATTGGTACTAAGGGGCCCAAAGTGTGCCAAGAAAATGTCCCCCACACCATTACACCACCAGCCTGAACCGTTGATACAAGGGAGGATGGATCCATGCTTTCATGTTGTTTACGCTGGAATTGAACTCATCAGACCAGGCAATGTTCTTCCAGTCTTCCATTGTCCAATTTTGGTGAGCATGTGCCAGTTGTAGCCTCAGTTTCCTGTTCTTAGCTGAGAGCTGCTGCGGTAGCCCATTTGCTTAGAGGAGGTAATTATAACTAATAAAACTCATTATTGCAAGCAGTAGGTCTACTCTTTTAAATGGTCAAAACTATTTTTATTTTGTAAAAAGCTTAAAAAGGGGAATTTTGATCATATTTTATTAGTATTGTGTTATTAAATGGCTGTTGCTGTGCTCCTGGCTGTTCCTGTGCTTTTATTATAGCCAATATTTAAGAATAGTGTCATGTCTTTTCTCAGTGTGTTAAGGAAAACATTTTATTATCCCATAAAAACATTATTCGTCAACTAGGCCTTATTGACTAAACAAGGACCTTTTTAGTTCTGCCACAGAACAACCAGAAGCGTGAGGTTAATTAGGATGAAAACTGCATCTATTGAGTTACCTTTGTTCATGATATACCTAATGGCATTGATATCCATGCAGGTAAAAAAAAAAAAAACCTTCTAAACGCATGCCAAGACGTTCCCAGAAGGAGGAAAAAATGCTTCTGCATTCAGCATAATCCATGATTAAACAATTCATAAATTAATAAATTATCTGAAAGAAGATCAAGGATAACCAGCAACAAGGGCTAAGCTTTATAATATACCGTATTTGCCCGAATATAGGCTGCACTTTTTCCTATATTCGGGGGTTTAGCGCAGGAATGAGCAATTCGTAGCGCCTGACTCCCGGGACATGCAGTTCCGGGTGCCGGGTAAATGGCAGGGTTAGGACATGGAGCCCCTGCAGCGCTGCAGGGGACCTGCATCCTACTCTCTGATATGCTGAGACAGCCTCCCCAGCTAGCACTTTCCACTGGGGGGGGTGTCCCGGCAAGGGAGATTGTTAAAGCAAATCGTGCAGACGTGCCGGCAGCGGAGGTTGTTTACGCTCTCATCGCCACAGCCGGTGAACGTCTGCGCAATGCGCTTTAACAATCTTCCTTGCGCTACATAGCTCAGTGGGTAAGGAGGCATCAAAGAAATCACACGGATTGAACTACACATAGTGTGATCAGGAAAAAGGGGGCTGCTGAATCCTTAATCCTGAATACTCTATCCAATACCACAGAGAGAGGTGGCAAAGAGAAGAGAGGGAAATAAAGTTTAATTCACAAAAAATATAACAAAGGCAGGTTTAAACATGATTTTAATGGATCTAAGGGATATCACCATGGCATCATGATGACATCCTCAAAGTTAGAAAAAAGAGCATTATTGTACTGCTCTCCAAAAGTGAAGTGAAACAAATATAACACTATATGCTGTAATAATAATAAATAAAACATTTCCTTAAAAAAAAGACTAGGCTAATGAGGAAATGGCAACGTGAGAACTGACAAATGTATGAATATTGTTGCAAAACAAAGCCTTACTTGTGATGATAAAAAACAGAATGTGGGTGAATAAATAGGAAAGAGGCAATTATGCCTGAACGTAGACATAGCAAAATAGCTGAAAATACTTCCTGTCCTTAAGTGTTATAAAAAGATTTAAGCAGTCAATAAAGGTAGCCAAAAATGTTATTTTTTACCCCGACGCTCCACACAGTTTTGTTTTTTTTGGCAGATGCATTTTCACTTTCTGCACCTGTTCATTAAGCCTTAGAGAACATATAAAGCTGTGAGGAGCACTTTATTCATCAATGCTGAAGAAAAGATGGTAATGTGTCCTTCAGAAGTAATCAAGTTCTTGTTATAGTTTAGCTGAACAATGGAAGCGATTATCCCTAATCATATACAATTTTAATTGAAGAATTCTTCTTTCAATAATGTAAATATATATACGCTAATATGCATTCTTGTTATATGCGTATAATTATATTAGAAATAAAAATAATAATTTTAAAAATAGCCGATAGTATTTTTCATAATAAATGTATCATTAATTAAAAATAATAAACCAATTGACATTTTCAAAATTAAAAAAAAAAATTACAAATACAAAAATCCTAGAGACTGAAAACCCTGAACTACACTAAGGGATGGAATAAATACAGTTGCGGAGTTGATATTTTTCCTGGTTTTAGAAATAAGGTTTGTGCCCAGTCGTGGCTTCACAACGTCTCTGCGTGTGTTCTTTTAGATTGGTCTGGCAAGCAGTGTTGCTGTACTGCCAGCTATTTAACTGCTGCTTTCCTCTTTAATTAGATGGGAAACAGCAGGGGGTCCCTAGTGGGTATATTAAAGATGCTTAAGACATTTTTTGTGCTAACACTGCACGTACAGTATTCTGGAAACACAAAGGCTATTCATATTTATATAAATGATATCATGAAGCATAGCAAATCTCTTCCTAGGAGCAGGTGTCTTTTATATAAGCATGTGAATATTAGAAAAGATTATATAATAAACCGAAAGAATGGTTTATAGAATTACAAAAATAGTTTTAGCTAATTGTGGTCAAGGGAGATACTGTTCTGCGGATGTGAACACTACTGTTATCTCGGTTATTTACATGTGGGGGCTCAGGAGCTCAGTATTAACATGCTCTAAGAATACCCCCACTGATTGTCGTCTGGGGAGGACTGGGTCTTTTATCTGTTCTCTGTGATCTTTTGGGCTTTATTCAATGTGAGAAAGGAAACACATTTGTAAGAACCCATATTTTTAATAATTCTATCATTGAAGGATTACTGAGGATGAGGTTATGGAGTTTATAGACCTCAAAAGGTGTTGGGGGGGGGTTACCATAACAAGCTGTCCAAAGCACTACAAAGTGGGACTCAATCTTTAATATAAGCTAAAAGCTGGGTTGTCTGTTACTGTTAGTAAATTTGAGTTTAGATAGAGTGCTATAAAAGCATCATGCGGCCATGTAAAATCGTACAGCCCTGTGGTATATTAGCTCTTAATAAATAAAGGCTAATTATAGTTATTAATTAAACTGATGTCTGTGTGCATGTATGAATGAATGTTATTGGAGGGTATTAGCGTGAATTTGTGTAACTATATGAAGGTGGAATGTGCATTTTTGTAGTGTATGATGTGTTAGTTTATTGTGTTAGCATGTGTGTGTAAGCATACCCGTGAGGTACAAATTATCTTTTAGTACAGTATGATGGAGAATGTAAGACAAACAGTGGATTGCTGTTAAATGCTATCTATAAATTATTTCTATAAAAAAAACAAACATGATTTAACATCACCTCAAAAATATATTTTTCCAAAAGATAAGAAATGTAAATTCCATCCATTTTCTATATAAGGTATAGAACGGCTACCGCGCTAAAATTTATCATCTATCATACGAAACTGGTGAGTACTGGAGATATCTGTTGCTAAGCTCATCCTCCGGTCTGATGGTCAGAGCTGCTTAATACCCATGCAGGGAGAATGCTAGAAAACCAAGTTGTTATGGCAACAGAAGCATTAGAGCAAAGTTGTCTGCGTTTTTTTTAATCATCATTTGTGGATTTACAAAGCAGTAGCTATACACAATAAAAACAGATTAAACAACGTGTAATCAGGCAATCAGTCACAGATGGCATTTTAAGCTAAGGATTGAAATGGTGTTTGGTCAGTGGTAACCAAAGATGTAACCATATTGAAAGGGCAGGAAGGGACGTTCCTTACGTTAAATGTGATCATTATTCAAATATAAACTTTTTGGGGTTTTTGTCCATCTTTTAAGCTTTGCAATACACACAAGGCATGTAAAACTAAAAAAGGGTAAAGAGGACAGAGATACATTTCCTATCGCTAATGATGCAACAATTCAAATTCATCGAACACAAATGCTGCCAGACACAATAGTTAATGGTAGATAGATAAGCACGCACAACACAGAGACCTTGGATGTAGCAAAGATTATAAATGAAAGTACAAAGAATGAGTGTTAGAACAGTATAATGAAAAAAGGCAGAACCTGATAAAATCTTAAGAGGCAAAATAGGTTGATTTCATGTATCAAACTGAATAATCAGAGTCTGTTGGAGCATAAAACAATGCAAAACATAAATCCCCCGAAGCTGCGAGAAGAAAAAGTGTTTATTTAAAGAAATGGACCTTGGGCGTTAGGGAATTGTGGGAAAGAGCAACAAAACCCCTACTAAATGTCACACAGATTCATGACACGTATTGATTACATGTGTCCCCCTGAGCACGAACCTAAAAATATATATACATGAGTTATCAGCACAATGTAAACAAGTATTTTTCAGACAAAGAGTTAGAATCACAGGGCTAAATGGTTTGTATTTAATTTCAATGAACATTTTACACTTTACAATAGTTGTGCACAGTCTCCTTTTTATTGTTGTGTTGATGTGACCTGGTAATGAAGCTGCTTGAGGTATCTTACAAATATCCACTACTCACTGGATTGATGCCTATTCATTGTTCAGCTTCATTTGTTTCCATAGTAATGGTGGCCTTAGAGACCCCTCTCTTTAACTTGGACGATAGTAGATTACTTTTTAGGCACACTGAGCATGTGCCTAGGGCCACTAAGCTGTGAGGGGGGCCCAAGTGCTCAATATCCCACTACTGGGAAGCATGAGAGGTAATGACATTTGTTTTGCTTTTGTGTATGGATCTATGTGTGTCTGTGTCTGCCCACACCTAGGGTCCCCAAAAAGTTATAATCTGGCACTGCATAAAACAACATAAAGCAATACTGAAACATAGCAGCACCTGGGGTTTTAACACTTTAAATATTTTATTAATTCAGTTGTTCCCAGGATCTAATAAAAAAGGCTGTTCCATTGAATTTTGAAATAAAGGTGTCCGCTAGCCATTTTTTGTATGGAAAATTCAGATTATCTACATTGTCCATATTTCCTTCCTTTAAGATAATTTGTCACCTGTCTTCATTATCTAATTCACCTGATCTTCTCTTCATCCCATCATTATAATGGCCATCAGAAAGCTCCCACCAAAGAGGAACAGCAACTTAAAAACAATTTATGTTGGATGAATAATCATGCCATCCCTATGAACAGGAAAGTACTATGTAGAGCCCTGCGTGGGACTGTTTTCTTAATCCCGCCTGCTCCCGCTGAATTTCTAACCATTACCGCCCACTCCCGCAATGTGTGTGTGTGTTCCACTCCCACCGGGTCCGACAACATACGTGTCCAATTCTGCCCACTCCCGCAAAGATGATTTACAAACATTCGTATACTCATTCATTCCCTCATTCACAGATACTAATCATTCACAGATACTCATTCATTCCCTCAATCACGCATACTCGTTCATACAAACTCCCCCACCCCCTTACCTGAACTGCAGATTTCCCGCGCACTCCCGCAGGGTTGCCTTTGCGTTGCTCGCGCAACATTGGTTGTGGTATCATTGCCCTATATTTCTAAATACTTAGCAGAAATATTTGTCTTTGTTTGCAGCTAACACTTTCCTTGATTCAGTTCAATGACTTTGAGGCTTTGGAGAATTTTTGCAGAAGACAATTGAGCAATTGATGTCTGTGCTATAATAACAGGGATGCGGTGCTGAGAGTTTGTTGACAGAAACTGATGACACTTAGGAAGAGAGATATGAAAAGATTCTATGTTTCCCTGCCACTCTGTTGTGCCCACAGCCTCTGAACAAAAATGTATTGTTGAGGGGAATAGAAAATAGGTTGAAAACTAAAAATACAGTATTTCAGTGCTGAGCTGAATTGTTTCAATGCTGCAATCGAAAGCTGTAACAGCAGACATATGCAAATGAGGGGGCCTATGTAACCTTAGGTAAGGAATACAAAAGTGACATATCTGACTTCGACCAGCATACTCCTGAAGGCAGTTACATGACCTAATTGAGTAAGGGAGGGAGTAAATATGTATGTGTGTGTGTATATGTTAGAGTGAGTGTATATGTGTGAGTTGGTATGAGGGGTCTATGTAACCTTAGGTAAGGAATACAAAAGTGACATATCTGACTTTGACCAGCATACTCCTGAAGGCAGTTACATGACGCACTTAAAGTCAGGCTACAAAGCAGCTAGAAAGAAGGCTCTGGGCATGGTAAAGGGGGTAAGGAAGACAGGGAGTGAGTGGGTAATTGAGTTAAGGAGGGAGTAAATATGTATGTGTGTATATATGTTAGAGTGAGTGTGTATATGTGAGTTGGTATGAGTGTATATGTGTGTTAATGTGAGTATTAGCATATGTTTGTAGGTTTGAATAACTGTGTATCTGAACATGTGTGCCAGTGTGTAAGTCACTTTATTGTTAACATGGTGCTTTGCTCTGTATAGTGGGGGACTTTTGTTGCTTTTGATCCAGGGTAAGCTCTGAGGCGCATGTTTTTATCTGGATGTTATAAAAGTTGTAAAGGAACACCAACTGCAGAAAGTTAAACCAGGCTTGTATGGTCTGTAAGGGTCATCAATAAGCTCATCAGAACCAAGGACACTATGGGAAGTCTCCCTGATGACACTGTAGAGACTGTTTAGACTAAAGTGGCATCAAGCATGCTGAGCAGTAGACGTGAGATCAGGACACAAGTATGTATTAAGGGAGGACTCCCACTAAGGACATTGTTGTATGCTATGTGGGTTTGCAGTTATAGACACTGCCTACAGTGCATCTCAGTGGAGGAGGCTTCACTATATTTATTCTGGCGCAGTGTCCTTTACACATGCTTTCTTCATCTCCTCCTTCTCTATTCTGTATGGGCTTTTTCCAGGAACTTGCTTAGGGTATCAGTGAAGAAGCCTGGTATTCCATGTATTGTGTTAAGTACATTTTGTGGTTAAACAAAAATCAAGCAAACAGAAAAAAAAAACAAAAACAACTACTTCCTAATGCTCATACATTGTTATTTAGGTGATTCCCTATCTGGGCTTATTGTCTGTACATGAATACGATATATTTCTTGTATAACTCTCAGCTTTTTTCTTTTACCCCATTCCATGTTCTAGGCTCGCGTGAGCAGAGCCGGCCTTAGGTGTTCTGGCGCCCTGTGCGGACTACTCGTCTGGCGCCCCCCCCCATCCCAAAAAAAGAAAGGAATCAAAACTTGTAACAAAACCCCAATCACTATATACTACACCAAACATTGATGTGGTGTAGGCCTACCACTTCATTGTCTGGCTTAGTAGTAGGGATGCACCGAAACGAATTCTGGACTGAAACCAAAAGTGCAGCATTTACCTGGCCGAAACCGAATATGACCCCCCCACACACCATAACACATAACAAAACAATTAAATAACAATATTTATATATATATATGATTAACAGCAATCACATTCTTATCATGCCCGCAGATTCCAGGATGTACTCGTAGACTACTTGGCATGATAGGAGTATGATTGCCCTATGTACCCCGTCTCACTCCATTCTCCCTATCTACCCCCTCCTAACTATCTACCCTCTCCCTCTTTGAAGTTCACTTACCTTTCAGGAGTCCTGCGGTGAGGGTGCAAGGCCTCTGCCTCCCAGCTCTGCCACTGTATGGAACAGTATAGAGTGATGGGAGTTATGATGTACTTTAGAGCATAATTATATAATGAAAAATACATTGGAAATGGTACAGCATAACACCCATCACTCTCACACACTTACCAATCCACACACTTACCAATCCACACACCAATCCACACACACACACCAATCCACACATATATAC